>JALNQF010000593.1:0-20747 GCA_028456385.1 Ophiosphaerella korrae | reverse complement strand
TTACTTATCCTATAAATATATACGTTAAAGCTATTACTAAATAAAGCTATATTACGTACTACTTATATTACTAAATAAGACTATATTAGCTAAAACAATACACGTAGCTAATAGTACTCTTTAATCCCTATAAAGTCTACTTTATTACGTAACTTACTTAACTTGTTTAGCTTATAGTTAATTATTTATATTCTAATTAGTACTACTACTTATAAGAGAGCCCTATAGGAGTAGTAAGAGATTAGCACTTTTTTTTTCTTTCTAATAAAAAGTGCTAATCTCCTACTACCTTATACGTATATAGTATACTTACTACTAGTATTATAGCTAATATTAAATTTATCTTACCTAGCCCTATACTATCTATAATAAGATAGCTATAGCGCCTCTTACCTATTATTAATTACTACTTTACTAGGTCGATAATCTTACCTATACTAGTTACCTATAGCTAAAATAGTAGTACTAACTTTTACCTAGGTATAACTAGGTAACTATAATACTTAATCCCTAGTTTTATAAGTCTAGCCTTATACTCTTTTACTATTATTTTAGATATAGTAAATAGCTTATCTAAGTTATATACTCTATTATAGTACGTGTTGTTATTATAATCTATTCTTATAAATAGATTACTAGTAATACTTTTAGAAAAACTAAGCTTAATATTAAGTTTATTAATAACTTTTACTTTATCTATAGCTAACTTATTATTACTTTCTACTTTATCTATCTCTTTCTTAAATAAGAACTATACTTATTAAATATATTTATATAATTCTATAGTAATCTAGTTAATTACTATAATCTATACCTTCTTAAAATACCTTACTACTTCTACTACTTTACTCTTACTTTATTACCCTTCTATATTATCTAGCTAGAGCTACTTTTAGACTACCTTAGATAAATTCTTCTTATTATACTTTAATCTATTAATCTAGTTAACTAGTTTTTTTCTATAGCTATAGCTAATTAAATAATTAGCTATAAGAAGTCTAGCTCTACTTATAGGTATCTTGTAAAACTACTACTACTTTAGATTAATATAGTTGTTATTTCTAGTTAGACTCTTTTAGATCTAGCTAATTATAGTAGACTACCTAATTATCTTACTAGTATAAGTATTAGGCTACCTAAAGTACTTATATCTTATTAACTTATAAATGTTATACTTAATAATACTATCTACTTAGTACTTCTTCTATCTCCCTTTAGTATTAGGTATTAATACTAGTTTCTTAGTAGTTACTTTACTAGATAATATAGCTAAGGCCTATCTTTAAGTACGTAGTACTAGTATAGTAACTTACTAGATTCTACTATTATATCTTCTAGTTACCTTAGTATTAAGAAGTAGAGAGGCTATTCTAACTTTACCCTTATTTATAGTATCCTTACTTATATTTATCTTTTAGCTCCTAGTTATTTTTACTAGTATAGTAGTAGACTTAATAGTTAGCTTAGTAGTTATCTTAGTAGGTAGCTTAATAGTTGTCTTAATAGTTATTTTAGTAGTTACTTTAGTAAGTAGCTTAATAGTTATCTTAGTAAGTAGCTTAATAGTTATTTTAGTAGCTATCTTAGTAGCTATCTTAATAATACTCTTATTAGCCCTATTACTACCTCTAGTATTCTTAAGCTTATTATCTAACTAGGTAATAAACTTAGTTAATATTACTTTATTTACCTTAGGTATATTCTTCTTATACTATATAGTAGCTATACGCTAAAGGTAATATATACGTAAATTATAAGTCTTAAAGCTTATTATAGACTTCTTGTAAAGTATATTAGTAGTATTAAATAGCTCTTGCCTAAGATAATAAATACACTATATAATATATATCTTCTTAGGCTATTTAGAATAATCTAAATCTAGTTCTAATACTTAGCGCTTAATCTATTCTATCTTCTCTAATATTAGTAATTTAAACATAATATAAAAGGTGCATAACCTTACTATTATATTATTATCTATAGTAGGTAAGTTTACTAATTACTTAGTATATACTAATATAGTTAGTATAATAAACTTGTAGAAGATAGCCTTAAACAAAGAATTAGTATCCTAGAACACCTTATAGATATCTTTAAGGTTATAATACTTAAACTTAAAGAGGTTAACTACTCTAAGTTCTTTTATAATAATATTAGGCTCTATACGCTACTTCTTAGTAGTTATATAAGCTAACTAGTCCTTTATATCTTTAGAATTAATATTAGAAAATAATTCTTCTAAAGTAGTACGTTTCGCTAAACTAATATTAAGCCTACACTCTAGCTAATAAGAAGAAGAGAGAGTAAGAGAAGTATACTTTTACTCTAACTTACCTTGTTTATTATTTATAGACTAGTACGTCCTAGATATTACCTTGTTATTAAGGCTACTTAATCTATTACTACTACTTTCTATATATAGATCCTCTATAATAAGATTTAGGAGTAGAGCTAGTTAATATACTACTAGTTTTACTACCTTCTTTATCCTCCTAGGTACTATAGTTACGTATAGGCTTTAAAATAGTAATCTACTATAAAACTTATTAATACTATAGAATATATCCTCTATCTAAAGATAATAATTAATATAAATCCTAGCCCTTTTAAGTAACCTATAAAGAGAAATAGTAATTAGAAATAATAGTTTAGTAAGTTATTAATCTTTACTCTTAACAACTATATAAGTAAGTACCTAGCCTTACCTAGCTTAGGTATAGAGATAGGTAAGTATAAGAGAATTGCACTTTTTAGTATTAGACTAGAAAAGTACTAATTTCCTATCTCTTTTCTCCTACACTATAATATATAAACAATAGTGTTAGTTATAGATTAAAGTTATAAATAAATTACAATAATTAAAAACTAGGAGCTATAGCTAAACTTTACTAGATATAGTAGTACTTAGCTCTTAGTAGCTTAAGAACTTATTATCCTATAAGATACTACCTCGAGAAA
Organism: Ophiosphaerella korrae; assembly: GCA_028456385.1. Classification (NCBI taxonomy): domain Eukaryota; kingdom Fungi; phylum Ascomycota; class Dothideomycetes; order Pleosporales; family Phaeosphaeriaceae; genus Ophiosphaerella; species Ophiosphaerella korrae. The sequence continues at coordinate 17,789 of JALNQF010000593.1, read as the reverse complement.
GTATAGCTATAGATAGTAAGAGATTAGTACTTTTTTTAGCTCTTAAAGGCTTACTAATATAAAAAGTATTAAAGCTAATAACTAAGCTACTTAAAGAACGTAGTAGTAAAGTAAAAGGAGAGTAAGTATAGAGTAAGAGAGGTAGGTTTTATATACCTTACTAAGAGATACTAGTATAGAGCTAACCCTAATAGGGTATAAGGTAAAAGTAAGAAGGGAAAAGTACTAGTCTCTTACTACTACTACACGTAGTACTATTATATAATAAAAAGTACTAGTCTCTTACTACTACTATATATAGTACTATTACGCGATAAATATACTAGTTTCTTACTACTACTATATATTATACTATTACGCAATAAATATACTAGTCTACTACTACTACTATATACTATACTATTACGTAATAAATATACTAGTCTCTTACTACTACTACTTATATATTATAATAAAAGTATTAATTACTTACTCTATCTATATTTATAGTTATCTCTTCTAAGAAGAGTATATTTCCTTACTCTTATTTACTATAATATTTAGTATTATACTTCTTTTCCTTTATAGCCTTATATTATAGTAAGAGGTCTTTTTCTAGTATATATATAGAGCTAATAAAGTATTATTATATAATCTAATTTATATCTAAGGTAATAAAACTAGCTTTATAGTTATCTCTATATTTCTTACTACTTTAGAAGTATTATTTAAAGTCTTCCTTTTTCTTAGAGTTAAATAAAGGTTTAAATATTTTGTAGATATATTCTACTTATAGCTATTACGCCCTTTTACTATTTTCTTATAGGGTAGCCTAAATATCTCGAATTACGTAGTTATTAATATATTCTCTACCTTGTTAGGGTATTTTATATACCTATCCTAAGCTATTAATTTACTATCTAGGATAGTAGTTTACTAGTATAAAGTAATACTAATAAGACCTACTATCCTATTTATTACCTACTTTCTAGTAGTATTAGTTAACAAGTTAGTTAAGGCGCCTTAGGCTACTATTAAGAGCCCTAGTGTATTAGCTTCTATAATAGTTAAAGTTGTCTCTTTTAATAAAATATACAATATAGTACTTAATCTAAAATAGCTATATTATAGGTAACTACTTAATAAAAAGTAATATACGCTTAGTATTAGATATAAGGTGTATAGTAGTATTAAAATCTAGTTGTTGTTACTAGCGTTGTAATAGGTTGTTACTAGGGTTAACTTCCTAGTGCCTAAGGGGTGTTAGTAGATTGTAAGTTAATAGTAAAAGCTTAGGTTGTAATCTATAATAACTATAAATAATAGAAGATATTTTGTAACTATCTTGTATTAGCGTTCTGTAGTTAAAGGATTGAATTACTAATACTATCTTAATAATGTGTATCCTACTAACTATATACTTATACCTCTTAGCTAGCTTTGTGCTTCGTGTTTACTAAGATTGCGAATTGCGAATTTATTATGTACTTAGCTTCGTGCTTCGTGTTTGCTAAGATCGCGAATCGCGAATTTATTACGTGTCCCTATTATAGTTAGCTTCCTAGTCTAACTTATTTTCCTATAGATTATATATATTGTTGTTATCTATAGCGGGGCTAATTAGCTTAAATTAGTTTTCTCTTGTTACAGCTATAACACTATTCTCCTCTTTAGATAGGTTCTTGTTTCTCTATCCTAGGCCTAAGGTTATTAGTCTAGTTTCTTTGTTTATCTCTAGTTCTTTATTGTTCTCTATGTCTTCGCGTTCTAATTATAATAAGCTTCTTCTTATTACTTGTGTTGCTCGTAATAGGGTCGAAATATTTCCTTGCGCCTATTATACTTAATTGAAACTTACTTGTCTTGTATCTTTAAAGGATAGTAAACACTACAACAAGTGTATCTTAGCTAATATTTAACATAAGTATATACTGTCTAGTGTTTCTCTTATAGAGTGTAAGTGTTTGATTTCTATATAGTCTCTTTTTACTAAATTATATAGGGCGAGCCGTTAACTAGGCTTAAGAGACACTATTATTATAGCTCGTAGAGGCTAAGGCTAAGCGTAAGCTAACTCTTTATAAGCTAGTAGATCTTTATTCTTATATTAAGTATCTTTGTAAGATAAAGGCGTATAATAACGCTAAATTGTCTAAATAGTCTCGTGCCTTAGAGGCTAAGATAGACCTTAAGGATGCAGTTTAGGCTGTGCTAGCTCCTACTACGTTAGGCGTTCCTAACGCCTCTCTATTTAGCGCTAGTAGTGCTAATTTTCTTAGTTTACTATAAGGCGCTCTAGAGAGTTTTAACTTTAGAAGTCCTCTAGTTTCTTAGGGTAATTAAGATTGTCTTCTAGTTCCTATATCTTTTCCTATAGTTAACCTTTCTCGTCTATACCTATCTATTCTACTATATAATAATTTCTACTATTGTAGAACTAGTGTACTAGGATTTTCTTAACTTCTTATTCTTCTTGTTCTCTATACGTATCTACTTTGTATACTAGTAGTTCTACGTTTTGTAGTACTTGTTCTAGTAGGGCTATATAGAATATTAGGTATATCTTTATCTTGTTTAGTAGCTTTAATTTAAATGTAACTAGTGTAACTTCTTTCTTAATTTTGTATAGTCTTATCTTAACGTAGTCTAGTTTTAAACTTAGTTGTTTACTCTTAATATTTTTTCGTACTAACTATACTTTTTCTCCCTCTCTAAATTAAGGTCCCTTCTTATACTTTCTATCGTAGTACTTTGCTATTTAATTATACAGGAATTCTACATCCTATCTTAGTTAATTATGTATATCTTTAAGTCTGTTAGTAAAGTTTTCTCCTCTTAGGGACTAAGATATTTAATCTCTTAGTATCTAGTATATATTAGGCTTAAATCTATAGTTCGCGAAGAAGAGTAATACTCCTATTACTACGTTCTTTACGCTGTTGTATACTAGTTGTGCTATAGGTAGTAGCTGTACCTAATTATTCTAGTTGTAATTAAGGTAGTATCTTAGGTATTATTCTACTGTCTAATTTATTTATTCTAACTATCTGTCTATTTGTAGGTAATATGCTGTAGACATTACATGTTTAATTCCTAATTGTACTATTATCGTTCCCTATAGTTTTAATATAAATTGTACGTCTCTATCTATAATAATCTTATCTAGTAGTCTATATTAACTAATTATAGTTCCTAGAACCTAGTATATAGTAACCTCTATCCTACTTTTTTCTTTATATAGTCTAAAGTATAAGTACTTTATAAGTTTATCTACTATTATTAAGATTCTATTATACTTAACCCCTAATATTAGGTCTTTAGACTTTAGTAACTTTGTAATAAAGTCTATTGTAATAACTCCCTATAGTTATTCTAGTACTTCTACTAGTTATAATATTCTATATAGTATATATCTATTATATTTATTCTTTTAACATTCTATATAGTCTTATAGTACTTCTATTACTAATTGTCTTGCTTTTAGAATATAGTAGTCTCGCAGTAGTCTATCTAATATTTTCTCGATACCTTAGTAACTATATACTAGTAGTTCGTAAAATTACTATATAAATTCTCTCTAAATCTTCCTTAGAATATATATTCTTCTATAAGCTTATGCGAATCCTTCTTAGATTTCTAGTTTCTCTATCTCTTTAGGTGCTTCTTGCGTTGTTTTCTAAATCTATTCTTCTAGCTTATTACTCTTCCTCTTAAGTGTTATAGCTATCTTAGGTGTGTTTAGGACTAAGTGTCCTTCTTCGTTTTTAACTAGAACTATACTAGTCGCGCTTACTTCTTCTTATAAGTCTAGTCTTCTACTAAGAGTATCTATAAATTAATTGTCTTTTCCTTTTATATATATAATTTCTATATTAAAGGTTAATAAGTATTCCTACTATCTTGTGTAGCGTTATAACAATTCTTTATTTGTTATAAATCTTATAAGATTCTTATAGTCTATATAGACCTTTGTCTAGTATTTTGCTCTTTGTAAATATACTCTCTATTACTTAAATACTTTATAGATTGCTAGTATCTCTTTGTTGTAGATTAGGTAGTTAAGTTCTACTGTCTTTATTTTCTTAGAGAAGTACTCGACTAAGTATTCTTTTTTAGTCTCTAGGTCTTCCTGTATTAGTACTATTCTGTAGACTAAGTTAGATGCGTCTGTTTTTACTATTACTAGTAGGTCTAAGTTATATATTCTAATAACTAGGTTCTCTATAAACTTCCTCTTAATCTTTTTAAATACTTTGTCGCATTCCTTTGTCTATTTAAATAGCGTGTCTTTTTTTATAAGGTTTGTAATAGGTTCTATATCTTTAGACTATCTTACTATTAACTTCCTATAAAAGTTAGCTAGTCTATAAAACTATTGTACCTCTTTTAGGTTTCTTAGTGTTGGCTATTTGTTAATTAACTTAATCTTTTCTAGATTAATCTTAATCTTTCCTAGTTCTATAATAAACCCTAGGAAATCTATTTCCTTTGTATAGAACTCGCATTTTCTTATTTTAAGAAATATTTTAGCTTCTACTAGCTTTTCTAGTACTTTATACACGTGTTGTACGTATTCTTCTTCTATTTCTAAGAATATAAGGATATCGTCTAAGTATATAAATGTAAATATATCTAAGTACTCTCTTAGTACTGTATTAATCCTTTCTTAGAATACTGCTAGTGCATTTGTTAAGCTAAATAGTATAACTAAATATTTATATAATCTCTATTGTGTTCTAAATACTATTTTCTATTTATCGCCTTCTTTAATTCTAATTTAGTAGTAGGCGTTCTAGATATCTAACTTCGTAAAGATTGTTGCTTTTTGTAGTTTATCTTATATTACGTCTATCCTTAGTAAGGGGTATTAGTTCTTGTTTATAACTACGTTAGTTTTTCTAAAGTCTATATAAGGTCTTTTATTACTTGTTCTTTTCTTGTCTATAAAGATAAGTCTATAAGCTACTAAGGATTTAGATTCTCTTATCTATCCCTTTTTTATTGCGTTTTAAATAAATACTCGTTTAATCTTTAATTCTTCTTCTGTTTTCTAGTAGACTAGGCTCTATTCTACGTCTTTTCCTTCTTCTGTTTCTATCGCTAAGTCCTATAGTTAATGTTCTAGAAGGTAATCTTTAGGTTCTATAAGCTATTCTTCCTATTTCTTATATTCTTCTAGGAATTCTCCCTTGTAGGTGTTCTTGTAGGCCTTTAACGTGTCTATTCTATAGTAGTTAATCTTTCCTATCCTCTAATTAATGTGTAGGTTAGTTATTTGTAACTATAGCATACCTAATATTATATCTTGTTTGTTATTAATTATTGTTATATCTATTACTATGTTCTTAATTTCTAGTCCTTCTAACCTTAGTGTTAAAGGTGCTGTCTCGAACTATATTAGTTCCTAAAATAGTTTACCTTCGATTATACTTAGTTGTTAAGGGTATTTCTTTGTTATATACTTTATTCCTTATATTTCTACAAACTTCTTTAATATAAAGTTTTTTGTAGCTCTACTATTAATTATTAATTATACTTTTCTTTCTTAGTATATACTTATTTTTGTAATATATAGGCCTCTTATGCTTTCTAGCTTTTCTTGCTTTAGTAACTTAGTAAATTGTCTGTCTTTCTAAGGCTATAGGCCTATTTTAAGTTTATATTCCTTGTGTTTTAGATACTCGTTGTATATGTATTTGTACTATAGTCCTCCTTAGACACATTTCTTAGATAGTTTTAGGCCTAGTCTTACTACTAAGTATCTATCTTCTAGGATTACTTCCTATCCTTAGATATTTTCTACTAGAATTGCTCTTGTATAGTTATAGCCTTTTCTCCTTATAGGCTATGCGCTGTTGTTTGCTTTAGGGTTTCTATATATAATACAATTCTTGTCTAGGTATAATATCTATAATACTTCAAAGTGTACTAGGTACCTTAGGTCTGTTATCTTGTTATCTCCTTCCTAGTATTTACTTCTACTAGGCGTGTCTATTATTAGGATATAGTATACTACTAGTACTCTAGGTATATAAGCTTTGTTAATCTATTACGTCTTTCTTGTAAGGTGTTGCTATTCTCTTTTTGTAGGTATTCTTCTTACTACAACTATATATTACTTTATCTATTCTTAAAATAGTATAAACTTTATTTCTTTAGGATTACGTTCTTTCTAGTCTTCGTACGCTTCCTCTATACTTATAACTAGTAAGTATTTCTAAATAAACTTCTATTCTTTGTTTTGTTCCTCTATATTGCTCGTCGTGCAGCTATTGTAACTGTGTATTATTAGCTAGGCATACTCTATACCTCTTATACTAACTTGTCTCTTACTTCCTCTTAGTCCTTTAGAGGTAGTCGTAGTAGTCTCTTTATCTAGTGCTAGTTCTTTAGCCTAGATTAATAGTACTAGGGGCTCTTCCCCTTTTAGATCTTCTACTAGTAGGTCTATTACTTAGGCTATTTCTTCTAGCTAAGCTTTTGTTCTTTCTTTTGTTGCGGCTGCTCTCTATCTCTATTATAAGAAGTATCCTACTCCCTATTTACTAGAAAGATATATGTAGTAGTCGTCTTTGTAATAAAAGGTCTAATAGAGTATTACGTGTTATATTTCTTTGCTCCTAGCTACCTTCTCCTAAGGTTTAACCTGTGTTTGTAGTACTTCCTTCTTTTTCTTAGTCGTCTTTAACTAGGTTTCTTTCTTTAGGTCCTTACTTTTATAGTCTTTTACAAAGTATCCTAGTTTCCTGTATTTATAATATGCTATATCCTTTTTTTTTTGTAATTAGCAGTTTTTTACATAGTAGCCTAGTTTACTACAATTAAAGCACGTAAAGTCTTTATTCTTCTTTTTCTTTCTATCTTTGTTAGCGTTAAGGATTATAGGGTCTCTCTTATTATAGTTCTAGGTGTAACCTCTGTATTTGTTCTTCTTCTATTCTTAAAGATTATCGTTAATTTGTATTACCTATTACTTTAAGGCTTCTAGTATCCTTAGTTTCTCTATATGTATTATCTTGTATTAGATCTTAGAGTTTAGTCCTTGCTTGAATCGTGATATTAAGGCTAACTTATTCTATTCTATATTCTAAGATAGTTGTTTAAACTATAATACGTACTTTAGGATACTTTAACTTTGTGTAAGCTTCTCTAGCTGTTCCTTAGCTTGTTAGGTAACGTCTGTGTCCCTAAATACTGCTCTTATTCGTTTAGTAAAGTACTCGTAACTTCTAAAAATAGCTCTAGTTTCGTCCTTCTAGGTTATTAGAGAGTGTGTTGTATAGTCTATCTAGTAAAGTTTGTACTATCTTATTACGTCTTCCTTGAGGTGCAACCCTATATATATTACCTTCTTTTCTTCTATGTCGAAGTGTAGTGCTTATACATCTATCTAGAGTTGTACTAAGGTAATAAAGAGTCTTAGTTTCTCCCTTATTCTATTAAACTTCTTAAGGACGGGTATCTTAGGTAGTTTCTTTGTTGCACTTATTGCTAGACGTTGTATAATTAGTTCTATCTAATTCTAACCTTTAATAATAGCTTTAATCTGTGCTTTATTCTGCTTTACGTAATCTTGTAGTTCCTTGTTCTATGTTTCTAAAGCATTAATTACTATTTTTATGTCTTCTTTATTTAAGATTAGATTGTTAATTTAGTCCTTAATTGTTTCCTATGCAGTACTATTAGACTTATAACTACTCTTAGGGGCTTTGCTAGTTTTAGTTAAACTTTCTACTATCGTGTTAGCTAGACCGTACGCTACTTACGCTTCGCTTCTCGTAATAACTAAATTAGCAAGGTGTAATAGGTTGTTACTAGGGTTGACTTCCTAGTACCTAAGGAGTATTAGTAGATTGTAAGTTAATAGTAAAAGCTTAGGTTATAATCTACAATAACTATAAACAATAGAAGATATTTCGCAACTATCTTGTATTGGCGTTCCGTAGTCAAAGGATTGAATTGCTAATACTATCCTAATAATGTGCATCCTACTAACTATATACCTATGCCTCTTGGCTAGCTTCGTACTTCGTGTTTGCTAAGATCGCGAATCGCGAATTCATCACGTGCTTAGCTTTGTGCTTCGTGTTTGCCAAGATCGCGAATCGCGAATTCATTACGTGTCCCTATTATAGTTAGCTTCCTAGTCTAACTCATTTTCCTATAGATTATATGTGTTGTCATCATCTATAGCGGGGCTAATTAGCTTAAATTGGTTTTCTCTTGTTACAGCCGTAACAAGCGTACTACTTAGTATTAGATAGATAGAGATTTAGTAACACTTTACTATTATAGTATTAAAGACACTATTTTATATAAGTAGTAGCTTCTCTTAAATATATAAAAATATACTATTAGTCTATAAATACTTTTATATTAGTATAGTTAGTAGGGTTAATTATATAAAGCTTTCTATATCTATCTACTTTTATCTTTTTAGGCTTTATACTAACTAAATACTACTATAGTTAGTCTTACTTATTAATATAGATAGTATTATATACTTCTAGAGATTATATACTAGATTAGCTATTATAGTTATTATTATAGTTATTATTATTATTACTAGCTCTATAGTTAGTATTACTAGTACTATAGTTAGTATTACTAGTACTATAGTTAGTATTATAGTTAGTGTTATTAGTAATACTATTAGTATTATTACTAGCACTATTATTAGTGTTGCTAGTACTATTATTAGTGTTACTAGTACTATAGTTATTATTACTAGTACTATAGTTAGTATTATAGTTAGTATTATTATTAGCGTTATAGTTAGTATTATTAAATACTAGGTATACTCTAAATAAGAACTACTATAAAAGGCTATCTTGTAAATATTATACTTTACTTTAGTTAGTTTATATATACGTCTCTTTTAGTTATTATTAAAGTATTAATCTAGGATCTACTACTAGTATATATAGTTGCCTTCTCTAGACTAGATAAATATATCTACTCTTATCTAATAGGATGTATTAGCCTTGCTAAAATAGTAGTTTAGTACGTATAACCTAAGCACTAAGTAGGTAATACTAAGATTACTATTATAACTACTCTTTCTAGATTCTTATATTTACTTAATAATAGTTTCTAGCTTACTAAACTAAAAGATACTATAAATATTAGAGATATTAATACTAGCTATAAATATATTAGTAGTAACTAGTATACCCTTTCCTAGTATATAAAACTCTCTCTAGTTAGTACTCTTATCTTGTTCTAATATTTATCTATAGAATTAGTTATAGCTTAAGATAGTAGTAAGCTTATCTACTATAGAGGCTAGATCTATATATACTAGTATCTTGTAGAATTCCTATAGTTATTTAGTAATATATTAAGCTATATCTTTAGCTACCTACTAATTTTATTTAGTAATATATTCTACTTAATAGGAGATATTAGTACAAATAGTAGGTTCCTAGAATACTTATATATTAGATAGTAGGCTAAGTAGTTAAAATACTCTATCTTACTCCTAGAATAGAATAGTTGTAGATAGTAGTGTAAGCCCTATCTAATACTATACTAATATCTTTAACTATAGTAGATATAGCTAGAAATAGATATTAGGTAGTAATATATAGTAGAACTTATCTACTATTATCTACTCTAATTAGCTAGAAATACTAAGTCTATAAATAAATTCAATAAAACGTATATTACTAATACTTTCTAAAGTAGCTAGGATAATCTTTACGTTTTCTTTATAGCCTTTAGTAGACTATACTATAGTATTAATAGAGAGCTCTTTATATTACTCTAAGAAGTCCTAGTAAAGTACTATAAAAAGTATAATAATAATAGTTTAGCTATACTCTTAGTAGTAGGCTAAGAAGAGAAATATAAGGCTTTTCCTAGATCTAGTACTAGTAATATATAGTATAACTATATTACTTCTAAGGATAGCTTTTAGTACTCTTTCTTACTTGCCTCTAAACTAAGTAGACTAGCTAAATATAACTTCTAGGAGTAGGCGTAATATAGCTTACTTACGCTCTACTAGTTAGTATTACTTCTACTTAGTAAGTATATTTATATACTAGCTATATTCTTTATCTATCTTTATAAAACCTAACACTTTATACTACTATAAAAAGGTCTTAAAATAAGCCTCTACTTAGCTATACCCCTATAAAGATAGACGTAATATATCTATAGTATAGACTTCCTAGGCTATTTATATAGAGTAACTAGCTTATATTTTACGTACTTTATTATTTAACTCTTTTAGTATCTTATCTACGTCTTCTTTAGAGAGCTCTTAAAGTCTATTTAGGCTATCTATTTACTAACTAAAGGTAATAATAAAGTACTAAAGTATACTAATATATATCTCTTACTCTATCTATAGACTTATTACTTTTATAATAACTTAACCTAAGATCTTAGCTATAGGGTATTCTTAGCTATTAGAGTCTAGCTAGAGTAAGGTACTTTATACTTATATATAGTACTCTAGATTAATAGTATAGAATAATAGTTAATAATAAAATAGCCTAATAAGCTATAGGTACTATATAAGTAGGCTACCTACCTTTTAAAGAAGAAATTAGTAAATTGTTTTAGTTAATTTATCTTAGTTAAATCCTTTATAGTATCGTAGTATAATAGCTACAAGGCTATTATATAAGAATATATTTTAGATCTAGCTATTACTTTAGTTAGTATAGTAGACGCTAAGAAGTTTAGTCTCTCTTACTCGTTAGCTACTTATAAGGTATACTAAGTATAGTAAGTGTATAAGGAAGTCTTATACTTACTATAAGTATTTCTTAACTTAAAGGAGATCTAAGGTATTAGATATTATAATACCTTTTAACTTGTTTATATATAAAATCCTTATATAGATTTAGTAAACTTATTTTAAGATTAAATATAGTATACCTAGGCCTTGTTAATATTAGATTATTAATAAATACGTCCTAAGGAATAGTAGGGAGTTGTTAATCTAGGTTAGTAAATATAAGTTACTAAAGGAGTTATACTATAGTATAATATTCTTGCTATACTATATTATTAAAAGAAGATAGACTAGTCTTTATTCTATATAAAGTAATAACGTCTCTCTACTACTATATAAAGGTATCTATATTTTCTCTATATTAAAAGCGACTACTATAGCGCGTAGTGTTAATAATCTAATTTATTAGAGTAGAGTATACTATTATTAAATACTAATATACCTAAGTCTTAAAGTTATCTACTACTACCTTATTCTAGTTCTCTTAGGTAATATAGATATATTTAGCCTCTTCTTATTCTTATATTATTAAATTAGCCTTATTTTATATTAGACTCTATAAAGCTTCTACTATTTACTTTCTATATTCTTTTAGTATAGTAAACTTATTTTATAATTATTAAAGTACTACTAGTCTAGCTATCTTCTTTAACGTAGATAGTTCTATTATAAAGTAGTATACTTCTTAGAAGCTATTACTATTTAGTAGAAGTAATAGGAATATAATAGGTATAATAAGTATAAGTTTAAGATTACTTAATCGACTTATCTATTTAAGAAGGGATATCTAGAAGTTATAGTATAGCTTTTCTATTAGGTTTAATTGTATATAGTCGTGTTTTGCGTTAATAGTAGTATACGTACAACTTTCTAAGTCTAGGTATTATATTATCTATTCCTATACTACCCTCTAATAGGATTATACTTTTAGAGAAGATAAGAGTACTACTTAATTATTAAATATCTAGTAGAAGAAGATAAATATCTTCTAGAGTAAAATTATATAAGAGGTACTTAAGTATTAATATAGCTCTAGTAGAAATAGAGAGATATTTTTAAAGTCTTCTTATATAACCTAAATACAAGTATACCTTAATATCTTTATAGTAATATTCTACTATATTTAGACTATACTAGTAACACTAGTATATAGGAAGTATAGTTTCTTCTCCTCTTATTTATCTAGTATAGTAATATATTTTAATGTATTTAGCTATAACTTTACTTTACTTAGAATATCTAGAAACTTAGTATTAGTAATCTATAGATTTGTTTGCGCTATTATCTATTGTAGTATAATAAGCTAGTATTACTTTTTTTCTTATATTACTTATATCTTTACTTCTTATAATTACTTCCTTAGTTACTAAGTAGATATAGATAGGATATTTAAAGTATAGTATAGAGATAGATTATATAAAGATAGATTGTATAGAGATAGATTATATAAAAATAGATTATATAAAGATAGATTATATAAAGATAAATCGATTATAAATAGGTTAATTAGTAATAGATTATATAAAGATAGATTATACAAAGATAGATTATACGAGGATAGATTATATAAAGATAAATTATACAAGGATAGATTATAAAGTAGTATTATACTTAGTATAGTAGTTTTATTTACAATTAAATAGTTAGTTAGTTACTAATTAGTAGCTACTAGTATAGGACTTACTATTATTATATACTTTAAAGTAACGCGTAAGTTATAGAGAGCTAAATTGTAGTAGTATAGATAGGAAGAATCTCTAACTTAGGATAATTATAGCTTGTTCTATATACTATTCCTCTTAATACTACTTAGTACCCTTTAGTACGTAAATATTATATACTTTATAGATATACTATATAATATTACTCTTAGCTACTTAACTACTACTAATATAGTTGTAGTATAAATAGTAATATAACTTGTAGTAGAGAGTAAGGCTATTAATCTACTTAATAGGCTCGTTTAGGAAATAGAGTTAATAGTATTCTTAGATTAATCTAACCTCCTTATTAGCTTCCTTAACCTTATTAGTAATGTTCCTCCTAATATTTAGTAGTATAGTATAGTACTCTTTGTTAAAATAAGCTTTAACTTTAGTAGGTAGAATAATATATTAGTATAGGGCGTATATAACAATTTAGTAAACTTAGTTAATATATATATATTTTAGTATATCGCTAGTGTAGTCTACTATTTTAGAATATACTCTTAGAAAGGAGAGATATATTTTAACCCCCTACTATAGCTAAATTCCTATAGGCTAGTGCGTGCACGTACTCCTAGATAAATATTATTGCGCTCTGTAATAAATTACAGATTACGTATTCCTAGCTAATACTAGTTACAAGATATACTAAAAATATATTATAGCCTTGTTAGTATTATCTATTATAGCTAAATCTATTCTAGATATATATACAAAGTAGGCCTTATTCTATAAGGTTACTTGTATTACTACTAATAGACCTATTTACGCTAAACTACTAGGTAAAACTAAACTAACTCGAGTATTTATTACTTTAATACTAGATATAGCCTTACGTTAGATAACCTATTTAACTCTAAAAAATAAGCTATTACAGTATATTAAGCGTATATATTTAATATATTGTTTAGAAGTTCCTAATTCTAAAGAGGATATTAGAGATAATAATATATAAGAAAGAAACTACTTAGATAATAATATAGAAGAGTAAGAGAATAGTAGCTATAATAAAACTAATACGTATTTAAAATAAAGATATATAAGGAAAGAGAGTTTAATAAAATAATTTAATAAAAGAGTAAAAGACTACTTAGAAGTAAGATTTATATAAATAGTTATAAATACTTAGGATTTAGCTTAAGTAGAAATAAACGAAATAACTATTAATAGTAATAGGTAAAAGTACTAAAGCTTTACTATATAGAAGATACGTAGTGTAGAGCTTAAAGTAGTTAGTATAATAATTGCAAAGGCTATAGTAATTAGTTTATCTAACTACTTATAAGAGTAGTAATTAATATTATAGTTATAGGGAGCTTAGTATTAAGAGGGAAAACGAATTACTACTAATAGATTCTAGAAGTTAAGAGCTTTTGCTAATAAATTAGATCTAGAGTTAATCCTTACTACTCTAACTATAACAAGGGTTTGTTAAACACTTAAGACTCTTATAAACCCTAGTACAAGTTAGGAGTAGGGCTAATACACTAAAGATTATAACATTATATAGTTATAATCTAAAGTAGGGCTAGTACGCTATATAGGCGCATAAAAGGCTCGATACTTATAAAAAGAGTAATGTAAGTATTATTCTCTCTTAGATACTAGTAGTACTATCGAATACTATCTATTATCCCTTTACTATCTCCTGTAGCTTATAGCAAGTACTATTATCTTCTAGCTACCTCTTAACACTAACACCTAAGCTAGATACCTAGTTAGTTCTAACTTAGTTAATAGTAGGGAGTATATTAGGTTTAGCCTTAATAGCTTATAAAATAAATAGCTTTTATAAATTATTTATAGTAGTACAACAAAGTTAAGTAGTAAGAAGCTTAGGAAATATAAAGTATAGGTAGATTATAGCTATACTCTTAGTAGAATATAATTTACTTAAAATATTAACCTAAAAGTGTACTATTTACTCTAGTAGTTATAGTTGTAGCTTTACTATAGTAGCAAAAGAGAACTTATTCTAGGTTATTTATAGCTAGGATATAACTCTCTAAGATAATTAGAAAGATTTACCTAATTAGAAATAGTTTAGCTAGTACTTAGAATACCAAAAGCGATAGCGAATATTAAAGGATAAATTTAGTATAAGTATATTTATATTATTACTAAAGGGAATAGTTTTAAATACTTAGATTAAGAGGTTTCTACTAATAGGGCGATTTTCTAAGTAAATTAATATAGTTGTATTATATTACTTAGGAATCTAGGACTTAGTTAATATAATTAAACCTACCTACATCGCCTATATAAAAGAAGAAGCCCTACTACTACTACTTCTACTAGAAGATCTATAGGAGGAAAAGTTAGATAGCTTTAATATTAAGACTATATTATTAATATAAGATCTAGTATAGTAACTTATATAGGAACTAGATAGTGTAGATATTAGTATAAGTACTTAATTATAGTTTAATTTAATATTAAAACCTCTCTATACCTTTATATATATAATACCTAGAGTTATAAGTTAATACTTGTAGGCACGTAAGAATAGGAGATTAGCGCTTTTTTAAAAATATACTAATCTCCTATCTTCTTTAGGTATATATAATTATATTTATTATAAACTATATTTCCTTATATAATTTATTGTTTCTTGTATTACTATTACTTAATATTAGGTATTTTACCTTATATTTATTTGTATTATACTAAGAGCGAGTAGAATATAGAAGTATATAGATTAATAGAGTATAGTAATGTTTTTAAGTTTATAGTATTGTTAAATTTTTATTTTATCTATATTAGAGGTTAGAAATCGTTCTATATATAATAGTCCTTATACCTAGTAATATTAAGGGATAATATTAAGGTATAGTACTACTATTACTATTAAACTTTATAGTACTACATCGCAATAACAAGAAGAGATATAAGAAATTAAATTAAAGATTTAGAATTGTAGTATCTTACTACATAAGATAAGTTATTAGTATTATTTTATTAAGGCTTATACAAGTAAGATAATATCGAAGGACAATATTAAAGGATATTATAGACTATCTTAGTAGTAATACGCTAGGTATATTATTAAATCTAATATATATAAGCTTCTATAAGATAGGTATAGTTAATAAATAAGTTAGTTACTTAACTTAATTAATAGTTAGCTCTTATTAGAGTATTATAAAGTATATAAGTATTAATTAGTAGATAAAAATCTAATTAAAGTATTAGTTATTATACTCTATTAAGATAAGAAGTAAAGAAAAGATTAAATACAATAGTTTATAAAGGTCTATTAATATTCCTATATACTTACTATCTAGTATTTATTCTTAAGTACTTACTCTAGAGCGTTTACTACTAAATAGTTACCTATTCTACTACGCTATATTACTTAGCCTAATTACGTATAATATATAAGCTTACTTACTACTTAGTATTATAATAACTATATAATTATTTTTACTATTTACTCTACTTACTCTTATACTTATATATTTTATTTTATATATACTATTTTTATTTTTATATTTAAATTATATATTATTTTCTTTAATATTTTTAACTTTATATTTATACTTAATTAGTTTTATATCTATACTCTTCTTTATTTTTATTTTAATATCTATTATATATATATTTTTATTAAACTTATTTTACTTTTAACTTAAATTCTATATTTATTTACTTAAAATTTATTTTACTTTTCTAATATCCTATATATATAGTTACTTTCTACTTATTTTTTAATTATTAATTTATTATTTTTATTTTATCTTTAAATCTTACTTTTTATTAGTATATACTATACTTATTATAATTATAAATTTCTTTATATGTTAATATTAACTCTCTTAATTTTTATATTAAACTTCTAATTATTATTTTTATTTAAATTTTCTTTCTTTTTATTATATATTATTTTTATAATTATTTTAAACTATTTTATATCTAAATACTTTCTTACTAATTTTTTCTTAATAACTATTTATTATAAATTAATTCCTTACTTAACTTTTTATTATTTACTTTCTTTATATTTACACTTTATTTATAATTTTTAATCTATCTATTACCTAAATCTATACTAATTTTAATATCTTTTTAATATATATTTTACTTATTTTTATACTAAACTTAATTACTCTTTTATATTTCTTATACTTATATTTAATTTTAAGTTTCTTTACTTTAATATTTATTATACTTATATCTTTATTTAATTTTTTTTAATTTTTTTTATACTTATATTTACTTTAACTTACATTACTTTATATTTATTTTACTTATTACTACTTTTAACTTCTTTTACTTCTAATATTTATAATTCTCTTATATTTTTATATTTTACTTTAATTTTTTTCTACTTTTAATTAATTTTACTTATTTTACTTAAAATTATAGAATTTATTAAAACTTCTTTACTAAATTATTATCTAATATTACTTTTAATAATAACTTTTTTACTTAATATATTAATATACTTATCTACTATATTCTTATTTTAATTTATAATCTTTTTATCTACTTTAACTATTCTTTATATTTTTTTTATTTTTTTACTACTAACTTTATTTTTATATTACTTAATATACTTTTATATAAATAGCTTTTATCTTATATATATTATTACTATTTTACTTTACTTAGTTTTTATTTTATATAAATTTCTAATAGGACTTTTATATATAGAAAATAACTATACTAATTTTTAATCTAAATTCTATTCTTATTTCTCTAATATACTTATTTTACTACTCTACTTTTTCTACTAATACTACTAACGTATTCTATTAGCGAAGTAGCTATATTACTGAGACGGCTACTCTAAAATACACTAAGAAATCGAAAATTCAACATCTAATATCTCGACAACTATACTATACTAACTTCTAAAAATTTAATAGGTTAAAGATTATATATAAAGTAGTAATCTATAAAATTTTTAGAACGTGTAGCCTAGTTTATTTAATATTATTAATAAAAAAGTGTTTTTTACTATAGAAAATTTTACTATCTTAAGAACTACTAGGCTGCACGCTTTAAAAATTTTATAGATTACTACTATATATATAATCTTTAATCTATTAAATTTTTAGAAGTTATTATAGTATAGTTGTTAAGATATTAGATATTAAATTTTCGATTTTTTAGTGTATTTTAGAGTAGCCGTCTTAGTAATATAGCTGCTTCGCTAATAGAATACGTTATATATTATATATACTAAATATATTACTTACTTTTATATATATTTAATATTTATAAATTTACTTTTTAAATAAATTATATATATATCTAATATTTATATCTTTATATTATTACTTTTATATTACTTTATACTATAAGCTTTATTACTTTTATTTTTACTACTTTAATACTTAGTACTTTTATTATTT
>JALNQF010000592.1:0-20868 GCA_028456385.1 Ophiosphaerella korrae | reverse complement strand
GGTTAATATTAGTAGAAGTTAGTTACTAAATACTAAATAGGTTGTATAGTATAAATAAGCTATTAAGTTAATCTATTATTAGAGAAAAGTTTATCTAACTATAAACTTTTGTTTAGTTGAGATGAGAATTTTATTTTTCAGCTGAAAGCGGTTAATATGCCTGTTGTGGTTTGGCGCCATCTCAACCGAGGCAAATCCATAGTCAGTTGACCTGCTGCCTCGACCAACCGCCTGCAAAACGGGAACCGCATTTTGTGCCAGGGTAGGACGCCTCCACTACAGCTCAACGCTGAGCTTTTATCGCTTCAGTAATTTATGGTAAGCGGTATCCTACTATGAGAGCTTCAGGATCACGCTGATAAGTCATTATCAGCGCTACGGCGACTGTATGCGAATGATTCCTGCAACGTCGCCACGCCGATCGTTACCTCCTATTACAGTGTAACAATAAGCCACACTTGTGGGTAAACACGTGATAGGCTAAGTCTGTGGCTATCAGATACGTGGCGCTGCACCCCACCTAGATGGAGGCCGAGGCCAACATCCCATGAGACGAATCCACGGCAGGTATAGCTACTATGAGGCATAAGGAATACATAAAGAGTGAGAAACATACGATAGTCAGTTACGCTAGGAGTACGATATCTGTTCCCACCAATCAATACATGATTCTCGCTACGTGGTGAGGGATAGTAGAGCTTTCTAACTACTTTCTAGATAGAAACCTCAAGAATAGAGTGAAGATTTTGCTCTCTTTACAGAATTTGAGTATGTTGCTCTAGCTAGCAGTGAAATTTAATATAGATGATTATCCTTAAAGCTCAAAGAAGTTTGCAGAAGCATGCAGCGATAAACCAGAGGCGATGGACGGGCAATTACAAGGGGAACCCTTCTCCCAGGATCATCATCACGTTCGTATTATCGTTGCACTGCCCCCTCTATCCTGGATATAAGTTTCAAGAGAAGGCATACCGATTGATACAGAAGGTCTTATTATATAGCAAGCAGGATACACGTCACGTGTAACGATCAACACATCTAGTAAGTATGATACTATCTTTAGTAACTAGACAGTAAAAAAAACCGTGTTTCATAGTTTCAGGTTACTATTGCAAGACGAGCTACGCTTTCAGCTCAATATAACTGCTATCACGAATGCGGCGCGCTGTTTCACATGCTGTCGGTGAGAAACTGGATATCGAGCTTCTAGAGCGCTGTTAATAAGTTAAATAGCCCAATGAATCCATTATGATCTTCCTAAAGTCGGTTTGGTTGGTTGAGGCCCTTAGGCACCACTGGAGCTAATAACCCGACTGCTCTTTACTAATGATAAGTAGCGCATGAAGACAAAAAAACGGCGGCAACAGCGACAAAGACCCTGCTAGAGAGAATCGAAAATAGATACCGGAACAACAGATTGCGGAACCTGTCCGTATAGTGGGGGGTAAAGAATGAAAGATTATTCACTAGGTAATAGAGAGCAAAAAAATCCTTTCGATTTCCTTTAACTAACCTGACACACCTATCTAGTTATCCCTATTAATACTACATGCGATGCCACACGAGTTTTGCGACAGCGATCAAAGTGAGCGTTGGCCGATGAATCCCTATTCCACTGAATACTGGAGATAGGAAGACAATGGTCAGGATTCGTTGGGTGATGACTTTCCTGTCTTAGACGACGACCTCTGTTGAATGAGACCCACAGCATAGGAACCAGAGCAAGGCAGAGAACGACGAAGATGCTTCTAGCCCAGTAGATTCCGATCTGCGACTGATATCGCTGTATAATGGATCGATAGATAAATTGCCTAGATCGATTCAAACTCGTTCGGGCCGAATTGGTCTAAATAGAACGCGGGACAGCCATTGATCAATACTGCTAGTTTGAGTCTACACAACGCGGAACTTTTTCCCTTCCTCTAGCTTCCCAGTGAGCTGCGGAACAGTATCTACAAATATGTGTCTTGCGACCAGACTTAGAAGTCAGACGTGGAACTACGCACCTCAACATCGTTTCAGCAACACGGTCTCATGTTCTCGAACCTGAGCCGCGCATTTAGCCTGAGCAAAACCTGCGGACGGGTTTATACAGAAAGCTACGTTCTATTGCTCAACGCAACGTGATTACTGGGATCGAGCTTCACTACTGCCTCGACGCTGCTCGTGTCATATATAACCCTGATACTAGTGTTTCTCGTCAATCTCAGTTCATCCTCGTCACCCGTCTGTGCACTACGGAACCATCCTAGCTTAGGGATTTGGGGAAGATTTTCTTGAACTTTTTCGTTGTCTGGATATGATTTAAACCTGCACAAAGGTAGTTTTACGAGAGAAAGAACTGATGCGACCTATGGATCAAGACCGCTTGCCCTGGAGCCGAAGTCATAGGACACCATAATGTAGAGCGCTAACTCAGCTTGATAGAGTCTAGGTAAGATCATTGGCTCTCTTGTGGAATTGAAGGATGTATCTGACATGATGCTAATAACACAAAAGAGAGTATGGACGCTACAAAGGAAGAAAAGGAAAGCAAGAAGATAAGTCTGTCTGCTATCTAGAATCACAGGCTGGTGGTCATCCTAAGCAATCAGATGAATGAGTACCATTGATAGACTCAATTCTGAACATAACATGATAGATATATTATAATTCAAAGAGTAAACTTGTAACCATCTCTTCAAGTAGTGACACTTGGCTTTCGACGTAGAGCCTTGGCCGTGTGTTTCCATACCCGAATTCAAGTCGCAATCAGTAGCAACCCTTAGTCAACCATTATAGTCTCTAGCGGTCCTAAATAGCTCTCCTTCACACCACCTCGCGTATCTAGCACAATTTTTTCTAAATAAACCTCCGGACTATTCACACTCCACCTCAGCGTATGTTTACCCATCGCTGCCGCACCAAGCGCCACCTTCTTTGTCCATACTTGGTTAGGCACCTCACTCATCCACTCTGGCGGTAGATCTCCTGCGTTCTTCGGATCGCCCAGCACGCGGGTGAAGTTCGGTGGCCCATTATCAAGTGTAAGAGAAAACTTCATCAGAAGCTTCGGATCGGTGTCGAGGCACGCATTGATATATACGGTCGCGTTAAGGGCAGAAGTGCGGTTGAACAGGTAGATATCGTATTCAACGTAAGCATTTGTGGAGGATGATAGAGAGGCGCGAGAAGCGGCGTATGGGCGGAGAGCAATGGAGCCTGATTCGGTGCGCGTGCCGAGATACGGGATATGGCTGAGCGCGACGGTGCTGTTTTTTGTAGAATTAGATGATGTGGGCGAGGAGCGTTGAAAGTGTGGACTTTCAATCGAAATGTAGCCCGAAGTCTCCGGGAAGCCTACGAAGCCTGTAGGAACTCTTTGATTCTGCACAGGGATTCGTATAAGATCGAAGTAGGGATATGGCGCTGGCTTTGATGTGATGCCGACGTCGATTGTGTCATTGTAACCCTTTGGCACACTTGCCCAGTCAATAGTAACGTTGAGACGCTGATCGTATAACTCCTTCGAAAGTAACCCAGAACGCGGCGTAATCGAGAGCCAATTGACTGGGATCTCATCGAGTGTCCAATTAATGGGAACACGGTAATCACCTCGCATGAAAAGATCAATAGTCCTTATCGCAGGGCCATAGGGATTCATGACAGGCATCATTGCAGGGTATCCAACAGTTGGCATCGAAAGATCTATAGATTCAGCCCATCGTCCTTGGTTGATGGGGCTAGTAGAACCTTCGGCATAGATACCCATGTTGCCGAGGGAGAATTGCATGTTCTGGCGAAGTTGTACAAAACAGAGGTTAGTAGCCATATCTCGCGATGGATTTGCCCAGTTTCGTGGCTGCTGAACGACAGCGTCGAGCTTCGCTTGCGACATGATGTGTTTCCACTTCCCATTCATGAGAGAATCGAAATCTTCAATCAAGTCGTAGTCATAATCAAAGTCATCAAGGACTTTTTGAGCAATCATATTGGCGGAGTTTCTTCGCTCCATAGCATATTGCTGGTTGAAGGCTGTTCCTAGATTGATGGCGTAATATGTCGCGCCAGAGACCAAGGGGTAGAATACAAGCTCATAAAACGCTGGCCTATAGGTTTCTGGGATCAGGTCGTAAAGTAACTTGGTTTGAATGGTTAATGTGTCCCATCGATTCAGCACTTTCTCAGCTTCGTGGTAGTTGAGCACTGAGTATGTCCCAGGATGCACCATTTCGAATCTTCGCATCCCTACGAGGTGACTGAAATCCATCAGTAGCTTTGCAATCAATTTGGCGTGGTTGTTGCCAAACTCGCGCTCAGCGTAGAGTTCTAGATACGCAGGTATCATATCGAAATCGAACTTGCTAGCATTCCATGCCAAATCCATCGCGAAGCCAAACGGAAGCTCCATTGGCTTTATATCGCCTACATTGATAACCCAAACTCGGTTTGCATCGCGCCAGTAAGCCTGCAAAAGTTCTTTGAGGACTTTTGGCTACGAATACGTTAGATAATATGAATCAAGTATCGCAATGCGATTGACTCACTAGACTATTACTATTCGACCACTTGTAGGATCGCGGACTGCCAAAGTACTCGAAGTGGAAGTAAACGCCAACCCCGCCCTCTCTTAAGCTCTCATTCCCTGTTGGCAATCTCTGGACCTGGCCTTGGTTATCGTCTGGCATGATAATCGTAACATCGTCGGGAGGATTGAGTCCAGCAGCGAAATACGTGGCGACTTCTTTATAAATTGTCCAAACTTCTGTCCTACTGTTAATGCTGTTTCTTCTCAATCAAGGTTACGGGATCTTACGGTTGACCTTTCGATCACCCAGTATCTTGATGAAGATGTTCCTCTCGACTTCGAAAACTTCTTTCAAGATCTCAAGAGCGTCGTCCCCAACAATGGCACTGTCGCTTGGACCCCTCATTCCTAAAGTAACATAACTCTCATTGTTGCTCATGCGCCGGATGCCCTCTTCCATAAATCGTGTTACATTATCCTTGTTGAGTCTCCAATCCCAAGGGCCTGTTTCAGTGGCATTCCACTCATTGGTAGCCCTCTGCATAGGCTCGTGATGACTAGTAGAGATGACAATTCCGTAGTCATCAGCAAGTTGCATGTTCCCAGGATCATCAGTGAAGAAGATGTTTCCCGGAGAAGGAGTTGATGAAGCCCACATCGCGGGCCATAGGTAATTTGCCTTAAGGCGAAGAAGGAGGTCGAAAACATGAGAATAAAACTCTGTATCAAGTGGGTGATGGGAAGTATTGTGCCGGGTGCTCCACCATGTTGTCAGAGCAGGTTCCTCATCGTTAATGAATAATCCTCGATACTTGACTGAAGGCGGGCCATGAATTGTTACCTTTGAGAGAGCGTAGATGGCAGAGCATTTTTTTGCCGGAACGTCAGAGAACCAATGATATCTGACGGCACCTATTAATACTAACCAATTACAAAGCTTGTATGGAAGGAGTGACCTACGGTGACTGCCCACTCTGCTCAGCTAGCGTGTGTATGCCAAAAATTGTTCCTCGCTTATCACTCCCAGTAATTACCAATGCGTTATCTACGCCCGGAAGTGGCTTCTCTACACTTGCTGTTTTGAACACTTCCCATTTGCCTTCAATGTCTGAAACATTCAACACACCACGCAATGACAACTCCCGGATTAGCGTCGAGTTCACGGAACCTACTATAACACTGCTTCTAGCGTTCGAAAGTGTCGAACCTACGGTATGATTGCGCAACGTCGGTCTCGTTCCCGTGATCTGTTGGAAATCGTCCACGAGGCTCTTTAGCGCTATGTGAACGCCAACAGAATCCGCCGCATCGGCCACGATTGTAGCACGAGCGATATCGAAAGATCCGCTTCCAGAAGAAAAACTGACAAACTTCTCTTCTAGTAGTGCATCGGCTGCATGTGGCCCAAATGCCCACATGCATATAACGAAACACTGGCTGGTAGCCCGCATGTTGAAAGGTACCCCTAATAAAAGATGCGAAAGTTGTGAAAAGGTACGTAGCGATTTATTACCCCGAACACAGGCAGGCCAAGTCTTCTTTCGTCATCTTTGCCATTTTTCCGTGCAGGTACTAAGCTTTGCGGGGAATTTGTTCAAGTGGAACTTCACGGCTAAATTGCCCTCCCCCAGCATATCTTGCCTATTTTGGAGTCGCGTCTAGCACCATTCTCTCGGATAATATTACCAGCTCTTTCGGTCTCTGCGTGTCTCTCACAAGCGCAGGTATACTCTCTGATCCCAAGTTGTGATTATTGAGACCTATCATCAAAGAACAAGTCGCGGCCTTGGGCGGATAATGTGCAAAATAAAGAGATATGGTCCAATCCATGTCAACGGTTTGAGCTTCCCCAACGCTTGAATATATTCCACGGACTTGTATCCGTATTGTTGCCGAATTGAGGCTCTTTTTACACCCGTTGTCTATTCTGCGTAACAGTGTACGAAAATTAACCTAAAGGGAAATAGCCTCCGGGAATATGAAATTCAGATGAAAATTCGATATTCCAGCATAGCAGGGATGATCCGAGGCAGCATGTTGTGTACCGTCGGTTCTACAGTGTTGTAATATCAAACATTATAGGCGCTTCTTCATCTTTGCTTCATCCTGGCTGCGCTTTACCTCTTGCATATCAACCAAAATAAGCAATATCCCGTCCGGCCGTCATCCGTGTTAATGAGAACCAAGGTTGAATAAGCACTAACTATAACGAACCAGCCATCGACAAGAAAATCACCAAAAACGGTATATCCCTAACCAGCATTGTGAACAACATTGTAGGTATTCCAACACTAGTAAATTCTAACACAAAGAAAAACCAGTCTAGAAAAACCAGGGAACAGGTATGGTAAGTCGCGTGTAAGCCTAAGTCACAAACGAAATACTCAGGACACACATGACTTCACCAAGACGCCTCCTTCAACAGCCCCTTCCCCACCCCCTCACACACAACCCTAACACCCGGACCCTCCTTCACAATAACCTTTTGCATAATAGGCTGCACCCACCGCATAGTCCACGGTTCCAACTTCCTATCCTGCACTCTCCACGACGTCAAATCTCTCTCACCCCTAGCCGCACTAGACCCCGCAAGCAACACATCAATCGATTCAAAATCCATTGACACCACAATTTCCCCCACATTGGGAAACGTGTCTACGATGTAAAGTTCCTCGCATGACAGGTACTTGTGGAAACCGTCGACGCGCGGCATGACTGTAGTACTGACGTCCATTTGTATGGACAACAGGCTGAACATCCCTTCGGAAAGGGCATGCACGATGAAGGTGTTGAGGGTGTACGCTAGCACAGCGGTGTCAAGGTAAAGTCGGCGGTAGATGCGGGAGATTTAGAATGTTGTTTTCAGCTGGGGTGTTGGATGCTTGGACGAGCGATAGGCTTTGTCTGTGGGGCGGCTGTCCATCCCAGATCTCGACGTAGAGGCCGCCCATGGCGTGCGTGTAAATTAACTTTCAAATAGGTAGGGGCAGTTGGGGAACGGAACGGTATTCTTGTTGTATTAGCATCTGCATCTGCGTGGGCATTTCCAAATCTCGGGCCATAGAAGGTGATCACTGGATTCCTGAAGCGTTTTGTGGGTTGGTCGTTTGCATCGGGAAGCCTGTTTTAAAGAAATTGTGTTGGGGGTAGACTGGATGACTGAGTGTCGACGGCACTTTGCGATTGTTAGCGGGGCGTTTGAGTTTTTAGTGAGCGTGATATAGAAGATAATTTACTTCAGAATCAGCAAGTGACAATTGCTGCTTTCGATAGAGTAAAAGAAGAAGAGTGAGCGTAGGGAGAATTAATAAGAAATCAGTGAAAGTCACAGCGATCTCGATTGACTCACCCTGGCTTGTGCGCAAGCGATTGTAGAGGAAGAAAAAACAATCCTGTCTTCAAGAGTGAAATTTCACAGTAAGGTGGCACTCTCTAGATCGATATTCGCAAGCAATGACACTTCAAAATGCAGTATATTTTTGCTGCTGCCGACACTAAGAAATTGCACCCTACAAACACTGATAATACCACGGCGGCGACACTCCTTTGCATGTATACGGTGACTGTAAAGTGCATGTACATCAGTGAACGGATCAAGTGTGGGGCGGAGTAACATGCCTCGCAAACAGTACAACCCTTCCAATCATTTCCACCACACTGATCCCAGTGTTTCTGTCTGCAACCTCCCCCACCACCTGGTGTGCTTGTCGGCGGTCGTTGAGACGATACTCGGCTTGGCGTTGGCGTTGGCGTTGGTCGAACCGTCGTAGAAGACCCCGGCGGAGATCCTGGCGAAGATGCTGTGCGTGATGAGCTAGGTTTCCGCGTGGATGTAATAGGTCTTGAAATACTAGGTCTTGGGGAGCGGGTTGGCCTTGGGGGAGAAGTGCCGCCAAGCGTTGGTGTGTCAGCGTAGCTGCCATCGCAATAATATGTTTTTCCATTCAACTGCAAGTCTTTCAAGATTGTGCTTGTGCCATTGACTCCGGGGCCTGTACACGAGTAGCCTCTTGTCGCGCCGTCGTTCAGTGGGGTGGGATACTCGATGTGGAAGACGGGCTTGTTTAGGGCGAGGAACTGTTCATATACTCTGCACTCGCCCAGCTGCGCACATTGCTCATTGACTGCAAAGTCCATGATCGGGGCGAGAGTGTTCACAATATCCAGGCTATTTTTGAGGCCGATTTGCATGCCATACTTGGCAGCTTCTTGTTTCATCCATTTCATGTATTCGATCGAGTCCGTGTTCTGCAAATTGAGCCCATTATCGTTTTGCTATTTCATGTTAGTGTCTCACATTCCGTATATTTAACGGTCTCCATACGTATCCATCTAAAATATAGTTAGCGGCGATTTGAGTCTCAACGTACCCAGATAATGACTAGATGTAACAGAGTGTAATAACTACATACCAACATTGTCCGGATCTATTGCATCGCAGCCTTTGTCTGCAGCTAGCTTGATGCGCGTGGCCATGATTCTACGAATTGACTGAGAACCAACCCGTATCCACTTCTCGTTTGGCCATTGTGGTAACACCTTCCCCAGGTCGGATGCAGGAAACGTTTTGTAGTCTTCTCTCCAGTCTTCCGCAGTGCCAGCACTAAAATAGCAAATTACAATCTTGCCAGCGCTTTTGAAAGATTTTATAGTTGAAGCAGGGCTGTCGAAGAGGTCGATGTCCCAGACGAGAGCATCGGTGGGAGCGAGTGGCATTTTCGATATGTCTGGTATGCCGAGCAGAATGATCTGAAACTTTTGCCCGCGAGCGAAAGAGACATTCTGGCTCAAAGTAGGCGCCACGAATACAAGCCAAAGAAGTAGCGTAAGCGCTCTAGAGACCCATGGGAAGTTGTCCATTGTTGTTCCACTGAGATGTGTGATGGTAGTCGAAGGGTGACTACAATGCGACTTTAAAAAAAGATGCGAGCGCTAGGTGCAAAAGCCATGGGTCAAAAATGGGATCGTACCGAGATCGATAGGAATTCCAAAGTAGCCATGTGAAAGGCTTGTCTATGAACGTGGCAAGATTGCCTTTTGCTTTACGTACTCTTGTGGACAAGACTATTGCGAGAAATTGATGATGGTTAGCTTGTGTGGACGGACGTGCCCAAATATCCATGAATATTGCATGAGCTTAGCCAGGCTGGAAGCAAGTGGATATAGTGAATTGTTGGTAGTACCCGGATCTCACCCTGATGCTTGCTAGGAAGGGTCTATGCTACACCCTAGATCACAGGGCCGATATATACGCAAAGTCTTTCTGATAGATCTGGTTATCCATACTTGCGTATTAATCGGGCCTTCGACTACTCGAATGGCTGAGGTAGCTTGAACGCCACTGTGCGGGTGTAGCTCGGATTTGCTAAGTTGAGGGTTTCAAAGCATCCTAGTCATATGTTCGGCATATGCTTACATTGCGGGGAAAGCTTGTTAACCTTACCTTATGGCCGTGCTTAAAGTGATGTCCGGTAAGAGCAATCTCTTGGGGTTTGCGAGCACGTTTTGGGTGGCGGCTAAATAACGCAACAATTTAGATCTCGCCAAATAAACAAGACGAATCTAGCCAGGACCAGTCAGGTGGCTGAGAAGTTGTGAAATTTTGCTTGAGCATTCCGAAGCTTATGCAGAAGGAGTCACCTAGCATTTCGAAATGCTTGTCTAGTCAGTTGAGCACGCAACACCAAGGTTGCAACGAGGGCGTACGTGTCGTAGATTGTGGGAGGGCCTGGAAGCTGACCTCAATCACCATTTCGATCTAGACTGCAGGAGACGTGACTAAGGCTAAGTTTTGGTGATGCACACAATGCGCGGCTCATCACGCTAGTGGAGTTTGAGCTGGAGAGTGCTCCTTTGCATACGTTTGGTCGAACAACGTGTACAATTGGTTTGCATCGACTTATGCTGGTTATTTCATTGTTGGTTTCTATTAGTGTTCATTTCGCATGAGCCAATGACCTGATTGCCCTTTGAGGAGGACGATGAAGGTGGTAGGCCCAAAAGCTGGTGGCCAAATGATCAGCTACGAATAGGCCGCGATGGCGCAAATATGCGAGGATAGATGCAGAAACGTTGTCCGTTCCCTGCGCATGTTTTGTTCCATGTAGTGTAGGAGGTTCTGGCAAGCATTCTGATCGATGCAATGCAAGGGAGATCATCAGCAGGCGAACCGATATCTTATCGTTATCGATAACCAAGGATAAGCAAATGCTGGTCACAATGTTTTCACGGCGACCTGTCACGTCAAGTCGTCAACACAACATGATCTCCCGAGAGGGAGCATGGCCAGCTTCCTAAATCTTCACACAATTTTTTGTGAATCGACCTGCGGATGCTTGCGCTCCCCCGTCCACGATGTGTTCTCCCCTCTTTGCGGTCGATCCAGGCACGCTCGTTGCGCACCAGTCCTCGTCCGATACCTGCATACCTCCGATCATGGGATCCGACACTTCACAAATCGGTGAAACCTCGAGGCTTGACACCTCTGCCGGCTGTACCTGGAGAGGGCCAAACAGAGCACGGCTCGACAGACGCGTTTAGTAAAGCCGACTCGCCGGAGTTGCCAGCTGAGCTCACAATAGATCAGCGAATAAAGGAGGCGAAGAAACTGATAACATACAATAAGTTGCGACACATGCAACGGCTGGTACACCAAGATCGTGGTCAGCGTGCTGCGTTGTGGAAGGCATATAAATTGGCCAAGTATGCAGACACCAAACTTGTTATTCGTGTCTCTAAACGCATGTGGGAATCGCTCTGGAATGTGGAGTCTGTGAGAGCGCCGGACAACCCGAATCGCACGTTTCACTTGGAAGAACTTTATCGTGACATGATATCGACTGGACGGAAAGGGACGTCTGCCCAGCGATTCGAATATCTGGAATGCTTGTTCTTGAACGGAAAGGAAGAGGAGGCTCTGAATGAATGGAAGTGTGGTTGGGCGAAATATGCTCGGAGGCCAGAATTTATCGGACTTGGCGCCAGGTTGTATGCACTTGCTGGTGATGTAGACCAAGCACGGGCGTTGGTCAATGAGCTCTTCAAAACGCACCCAAGACACACATCGTCTGCCATACTATACGTTCTGCGGGCACATACGAGCTCCAGTCTGGAGCAACATCACGATGCAGCGATGGAAATTTATTCTAAGCTCAAACAACGAACGGCTGTGAAGATGACGAACAAGGACTATGATGTATGTTTGGTAGGGTTTTTGGAAGCACGACATACCAAATACGCCAAGCAGGTTTTTGAAGACATGGTCAACGACTACTCATTTTCGCAACATGGACAACACATGCGCAAAAGAAAGGTCCTGAGGCGTCTGTATATGTTATACCGTCTTGGGACCGATAGCACAACCAGGACTAACCTTATACTTCATGCGATCCACATACTGCCGGCAGATCACCATGAACATATATACGCTGACTGGATGAGATGGGCCATAGTCAGTACTGGGCTCGACACTGTGATCCGTATTTTTGATGAGATGTTCAAAAGAGGTTACACGCCCCAGATAATCCATTTCAACTTGCTCCTCAGAGCCCTTTTGCGCACCAAGGAATCTCCAAATATCATGAGGGCAGAGAATATTGGTTGGAAGATGATCGAAGAAGCACGGAAAATACATTACCAGTCGCTGTTCCCGCCCTCGAAAGCAGAAAAGCGGAAGCAGAAGGAGGCCAAGATGTACAAAGCCCCAGACCTTGAGTCTGTCAAAGTCTATCCAGCAGCGAATCGGACTACTTTTGCGTTGATCATGCACCATCACGCCGTGAGGCTACAATGGGAACATGTCGACTACCTCCGGCGGCAACTCAAAGAAGCCAACATCCCTCCCAACGTCGCTATCATGAATGCTCTGTTGGACAGTAAATGCCGCCAGGGCCGATACGCTGAAGCCTGGAAGATATACCAAGAACTTACTAGAACGGCGATTGAAGAGGAAAACGAGGACCTATTCCCGACTGGCCAGACATTTCGCCTCCTATGGACAAACCTACGATTGGCGTGCAGCGATCTCGAAACGCGCAACGAGCCAGGCATACCAAGTCCCCGCGAGCTCCTCCACGAAACGCTGGAGTGGTGGGGAAAATGTCGCTATCGCCATGACGCGGACCGGTTCAAAATCGGCCTCGGGGGCGCAGACGGCCAAGCCATTCACACATTGATACTGCATTGCTTCAGCTTCCAGCAAGACTATGTGGGCTCCATAGTTGCGCTGAACGTGCTCCGCCACAAATTCAACATCTTCCCGTTGACGAAGGCCGAAAAAATCATCAAGACACAAGCGACGTGGGTGGACTGGTCAGCCGTGCGAGACTCTGAAAAACTGTCGTACTGGCGGGGATACGAAATGAAGATGAGTCGTATGGAGCAAGTGTATCGCTTTCTATTCTATCGACGCCTAGAGGTCTTGAATCTGGACATGGACCGTTCCGGCGCCTTGCAAACGTCGGAGATATCCGCAGAGGAGAAGGGCGACATACGGCTGAATCTGCTGAGCGAGTTTATCCGCGTGGTGCTGAAGAGAGGCCACGACCCTATGGACATAGAACTTATGATCGAAGCCGCAAAGAAAGAAATAGGCGTCCCAGACCTCCCAACTGGAGACATGAACGCCTTTGAAGTCCCATGATGTACTGTATTATACCAGGTATGTATTAACTGTAGATATCCAATAAACACGAATCAATATGGTACACTATGTTATTCTTTTACAGTCCTAGTGGATTCGCCGCCGTAACCCCTTTCTCCGCGCTCACGCCGCCCATCCCTCCTCCCCCCGTTCCCCCTCCCCCTCCCCCTCCCGCCAGCCCAAGAGGATTCCCCTTGGTACTCGCCCGCACACCCCCCGCGCCCGACGCATCCTTGATCGAGTTCCCGTACTCGCGCACCGCATCGCCCCACCCGCGCGACGTATTCGCAATGCTGTGCGCGTGTGTCAGTCACTTTCGCCGGCCAAGACTGGAATCAACATACCTCGCGCCCGCGCCCTTTCCAGCGCCGGCTACCCCGTTTCCTGCGGCTGCCACGATGGCGCCGGCGAAGCTGCCGACGCCCGTTGTCGCGGCGGAGGCGGTGTTGGAGAGGGCGGAGGCGGCGCCGGAGGTTGCGCGCGTGAGCCAGGATTGTTGGGCGGGGAGGGGGATGTGAGGGGCGGTTTTTGGCGGAGGCTTTTTTTGTGCTGGGAGGGCTTTCTTCTGGGCGGTTGAGGGGGGCGTTTTGGTGGGGATGGGGGCCTTTCGGACGGGTGTTGGGGGGGGTTTTTTGGGGGTGGTGGCTGGGGCGGCTTTTTTGGTGGCTGGGACGGCTTTTTTGGTGCCGATGGGCTGGGGCGCCATGTTTGGATGGAATTGCAGTTCAGGATGAACCAGTGCGTGGAAAATGTCTGGATGTCTAGAAAGCTGAACGATCCACTCGGCTCTCCAAAAGTTGGCCATGAGGTGGCGCAATGATGTCAGGCAGGGCACCACAGATGCGCGCTATGCCCAGCCCAGCTAGCTCCCGCCCTAACGCCTTCTCACACACGGAACACAAGTTCGAGACCCCGGCGTTTCGCATCCGGGCAGGGTGCAGACTGGCCGCCATTTGCGTCCCGACGTGCACGACCCAACAGCAACTCTGGTTGTCCAGCGCAAATCCGTCTGTTGGCCATGTCAGCGTTTGCCTTTGTTGCGTCCCCGCTCTTCAGCTTATAAGGCGTTCTTCTGTGGACGAAGGGCCGGCGGTTGGGAGTGGGGCTTTGTGAATGTTGACCAACACTCTGTCCACCATTGCACACCGCACCGTCCGCACGCGACCGCTCGCCATGAGCCGCCTTCACTCCGACTCACAAAGCGCACAATAATCCCGTGAGTGAATCTCTCTCTTTCCCCGCTCACGCCGCCATGCCTCGATAACACCGTCGGCCGTCGCCCTTGGACGCCTCGACCGCGCAACCATGTTGGAACACGGTGCTATCATCAAGCTCAAGCGCACCCACAGCCATGTCGACCACCTGATTCCGGAAGGCGAGGTCACGCCCCCCACCTCGCCGGACAGGAGGA
Organism: Ophiosphaerella korrae; assembly: GCA_028456385.1. Lineage (NCBI taxonomy): Eukaryota > Fungi > Ascomycota > Dothideomycetes > Pleosporales > Phaeosphaeriaceae > Ophiosphaerella > Ophiosphaerella korrae. The sequence goes on along the minus strand of JALNQF010000592.1, from coordinate 6,309 downwards.
TTGCTACGCCGCGCACCAGGCGGTCCTTTTCATGGTCCAAGCTAACAGACTCTATCAAAGGGAAGGCTCCCTCGTCGCGCTCGTCTCGCGGTAATTCCATTGAGAAGAAGAGGAGGCCCAGTATCTCCTACCCTATTCCTCTACGCTACAACACCCCCCTTCCTCCCACCCCAACCACACTGCCCTCGCCGCTGCCCCCTGGCCAATCTGTCGCGCAGTCCAGTCCAACCTTGCGCCAGCCGGATAGCGGCCTCGCCTGCAAGGACCCGGATTGTGAGTGCCGTGATACAGATACAACCACTGGGTGCGTCTCGCCCGAGCTGCCGCCACAGCCTCGTCGCGTGCCTCCTCCAGTACCCCAAGGTGCAAGTTTTGGAAACCTGCGCAGTTCGCTCGACAGCCCGCTCGAGATCATATCCGAATCGTATTTCGAGCACGAAGACCCTGTTGAGACGCTTCAGCTCGACACTCTGCAAAAGTGGTTTCGCAACATGGAGCCAATGCGCCTGGAGCCTGCGCGCCTGCAGCCCCCGGCGGGGGGCACCAAGTTTCGCGCAATACAGGAAGCGAAGCAGATGGAAGAGTTGGTAGCACAGCGGGCGAAACGCAGCGGAGACAAGGAAACCCCGCCTTACGAATTCTACGAGCTCATTGGTAAGGGCTCGTACGGGCGCGTGTACAAAGGAAGGAGTCGCATTCATGGCGGTCTCGTCGCGATCAAGATCATCGACATTGATAATCAAGATTACCAGGAAATGACGACCGAGAACCTTGCGCAAACGATCAAGGAGATTGACATCCTTCAGCAGCTTAGAGATAGCAAGGCACGGCCGTACGTCAACATTATTGAGGAGGCGCGAACAGTGCACAATGAGCTCTGGATCGTCAGTGAGTATGCGAGCGGTGGTAGTGTTAATACTTTAATGAAACCCTCTCATGCGAGCAAGGAAATCGAGCCAGGCTTGCCAGAGAAGTTCATCATCCCAATTGCGCGCGAGCTCGCATACGGCCTAAAGTATGTTCACGAGGCGGGTGTTTTACATAGAGATCTCAAGACCAACAACGTCCTCGTCCTGGAAGACGGCCGAGTTCAGCTGTGTGATTTTGGTGTTTCTGGCACGCTTGAACCGCAGAAGTCGAAGCGAACGACTATCGTTGGAACCCCGGCGTGGATGGCGCCAGAGCTTCAGCAAGAATGGGTCAAGGATGCCGATCGGCACAACCCGTTGCAGCCAAAGGAGATTCAGTATGGCAACGAGATTGACATCTGGGCGTATGGCTGCACAATCCACGAGATGGCAACTGGGTTTCCGCCCCATCATAAGATCAACCAGCTAGACCTCCCAAATGCTGGCGCTCCTGAGCTGGAAGGAGATCGCTTCTCGCAGGAGATCAAGGACTTTCTTGCTTTTATTTTCCAGCCTGATCCGAAAGATCGGCCCACCCCCGACCAGATCCTCGAGCACCCGTACCTTGCAGGCTCGGCAAAGCTGTATCCCACTTATACACTGGTCCAACTGGTCGAAGAATATTACACATGGGAGCACCAAGGAGGCGCACGCGCTTCACTCTTTAACCCGTATGGAGCTCAAGCGCCTGATCCACTTTCTTCATCAGAGGATGATGACGAAGATGACGACTGGTCGTTTAGCACAACGGATGAGTTTGAGCAAGAGCATGCACCGCAATTCGCCGACCCCTTTGCGGCGCCGGGCCAATTCGCCGGCATCAACATCCCGCCGATAGAAGATATGGGCCGTTTCGAGCAGCTGCAAGCCCGATTCAAAGAAGAGTCTATTGTTAGAGGGCAGCAGCGATTAAATAAGCTGTTCGACAAGAACACGACACCGTATAGATACAGCATGGCGGATGGCGAGGACAAGCCTAATGGCCGCCCTCAGTCAGACCTCGTTCTGCGTGATTTCAATCCCGGCGCTCCACAACGAGAGACTGTTATTGACTTGGACTTTTCAATGCCCTCGGTGGAGGAACCCAGTATAGATTTGGGCGAGGTTCCAACGATTAGGGCGAATCGCATGAAGAGTATACTGCGTGAGATGGCGGAGGAGGAGGAGCGTGATCAATTCAACCAAGACGAGGACCTGACAAAGCGGGCAACAAGAGATTGGAAGTTTCCTGGAACGGACGGCGCGTCCGATAAACGAGATACCATGGCATGGTCGTTTCCAACCGAACAGCCAAATCGGAAGACGATGGAGTGGTCGTTCCCCTCGGAACCGCAGCCAAAACGCGAAACAATGGAGTGGTCGTTTGCTGCGGCCCAGCCCCAGAAACCGAATAGACGGACAGTAGAGTGGACGTTTGATGCAGCCATGGCAGAGCGAGATTACGACGCGCCTCGAAACCGGACTTCTCGAAGACGTGAGACGCGCGAGTGGAAGTTTTCCAAGCCCGATGACAATCGCAAGACACAGGACTTTGCGTTTCCCATGCGAAGCCCCAGCCGCGTTTCAGGTCCGCCGTCACCACCCCCACTCCCATCCGGCTTCCAGGCAGGCCACGCTGCGACCATATCGGCCGGCGAGTCAGACGACTTGCCCCGCGTGAGCAGCTCCCCCGAATCGCCCATGCGAACCTCGATGATCGACCTCGACATGGCCACGGTACAAGACTACCGCCCCTCGACCTCGGGCTCCGACGTCAACACCGCCAACACCATCAACGAAAACCCCTTCAACCTCGAAGACCAAGTCCAACTCTCCCAAAACAACCACCGCGCCTCCTACCACTTCCAATCAAAATCCGAACCAAACCAATCCGTCCCTGGCCTTCTCACACCCCACCAGCAATCCGAATCACATCCACAGACCCAGCTGCACGCCCGCGGCGTCTCGTCCGCCTCACAGCTCAACCCTACCCGTGCGCCCCGCCACCCCAGACACGAATCAGATACCTGGTCCCACACCCATGCCTACGGTCTCACATCTTCCTCCCCGCCCCCCTCAACCTCCACATCCCCCTCCTCCCCTTCCGACTCGGACATCGACCTCCTCTGGGACACCTTCGAGCGCCTGCACCTCCCGCCATCCCCGTCCGCCTCGTCCTTCCGCAAATCCCGCGTCAGCGCGGGACCCGCTGGCCGCCCTATGCTGGATTTTGCGATTCCGGCGGGCGTGGGGGCGGATGTGCTTGTTGGGGTGGGCGGCGGGGATGAGAGGGGGGTTGCGGAGTTGTTGCTGGGGTGTGCGGTGGGATTGAGGGATGGGGCGAGGGCGGGGAGGGATTTGTTGAGGGGGATGAGGTTAGCGGAGGTTGGGGGGAGTGAGGAAGAGGATGGGGGAACGGTTAGGGTTGGGAAATAGTGTGGGATATTGCTAGTTGGTGTTGGGATAGTATTTTTGAGTTGGAATGTAGATGGATATGGGGTTAATTTATGAGTGTAGATTTTGGGATTAGGTGTTTTGATGAGGTGGGCCGTTGGGCGGTATTGATTGAATTAATTGCTATTTTGTCTTAGATTCTATGGCTGGACTATAGTTGATGTGTTTAGAAGACCAGAAGACAACAATGCCTATGGATCAAGAATGACTCGAGGCCGGAGTTAGTAGACAATGACCGATGTGTTTCTCCACAGAAAAGTTGTTCGCCAAGCCTTGTTAGCGGCCCCTGTCGCGTGCAATTTACCCCCCGCCTACGTACCCACGCACCGTCATTTTCATGAGTGCTCGCACAACTACCAAGGCATACTCCCCCCACTATATAAATGCGAATCGCAAGTCTCTGCCCAGTATGGTCTCGCTCGCCTCGACAAACAGGACCATGGACATGACCAGCAGCCTGAAGCGCAAGACGCTCGAAAGCTCGCCCGCTGGAGAAATGCCAAGCTCAAGTCAGGTTAAGCGGCGACGGGTCGCCTTCAACCCCGAAATCGATGTCCGGATCATGACGGAGGAGAATGAAAAGAGCCTGGAGCTAGTGGGCGAGGAGGTGCGACGGGCGATAGAGAAGCATGCCGCGGGTGAGAAGGCAGCCTACGACGTGCTCAAAGGCCTGTTCCGAGAAGACCCACGCTCATCGAGCGCTCCGCTGTCAAGTTTGCTGCAGAAACACGTCGTTGCGCTCACCAACAACGTCCATCTGCTCGACCACAGCTGCAAAGGACTGGTACATGCCGTCATCGACTGCAGCTGGATAGCCCGGAATGACAGCTTTGTCCGCACATATCGCTACTTTGTGCGCTCGCTGCTGTCGATACAGCCGGCCTTCATGTCGACTGTCCTGCAAGTCCTTGTCTCCATGTTTTTGAAGCCCCCGCCTCTGGCCGCCAGGCAGCGAGACGATCCTCCCATTGAGCGCGTGCGCGTGCAGAATCGGATACACGATAGCATATGCTCGATTCTGCGACATGTTCCCATGGCCAGTGCCTATTTATCGCCACTTCTTACGGCCACTTTTCCGTATCCAGACGAGGATGCCAAGACTCATGTGCAGTATATCCGGAATATCTTGCGAGTGGTCGATTACTGTCCGGAGTTGAAGGGCGAGATATTTTCGTTGATTACGGATAAGCTCGTCAAGATAGATGTTCAGATTCAGGTGGACATGGAAGAGCTGGAAGACGAAATGGAAGAGCGGCTGGTGGGGGATGCCATTCGTGACGCCGAGGACGACAGCGACAACGAATCCGTATCCAGCCAGGAGAGTCTCGACCCGGAAGAACAGCGCCTCAAAGATATAAGACAAGCCGTGAGCAAGCTAGACACCATCATGGACCTACTATTCACCCACTACGACGCCATCTTCGCCGAAGATCGCTTCGAGGCCGACGAGCTCTTCGAAACCCTCCTCGCCCAATTCGCAACCACCATCCTCCCCACCTACCGCTCCCGCCACACCCAATTCCTCCTCTTCCGCTTTGCCCAAACCTCGGCCGCCCGCACCGAGCTCTTCGCCGGCGCCTGCTCCCACATCGCCTTTGACCAATCCCGCCCGCACATCCTGCGCGTCACCGCCGCCGCCTACCTCGCCTCCTTCATCGCACGGGCGGCCCACGTCTCCGCCTCCACGGTCCGCGCCGTCTTCGACCTCCTCTGCCACCACCTCGACGCCCTCCGCACCGTCCACGAACCCTCTTGCACGCACCCCGACCTCAGCCGCTACGGCACCTACTACGCCATCGCACAAGCCCTCCTCTACACCTTTTGCTTCCGCTGGCGCGACCTCATCGTCACCCCTGACGGCGCGGCCCCCTCGGACGCACACATCCGCTATCCCGACGCCGACTTTGTCTGGTACGGCGACACCCAACAGACGCTCCGCGCAAACATCTTTTCCAAACTCAATCCGCTGCGCGTGTGTGCGCCGCCGATTGTCGCGCAGTTTGCGCGGGTGGCGCTGCATTTGCGATTCGCGTATGTGTATCCCCTGCTGGAGACGAATAAGCGCGTTAGACTGGTGGGTGGTGTAGGGCAGGCGTATGGTGGTGGTGGTGGGGCGAGGAGGGAGGGCATGCTAGATGCGTATTTCCCGTTTGACCCGTATGTTTTGCCGCGGAGTCGGCGGTGGGTTGGGGCTGGGTATGTTGGGTGGAAACCAGTGCCGGGGATGGGCGAGGAGGAGGACGGGGGGAGCAGTGGGGAGGAGAGTGGGGATGATGATGATGATGATGAAGAGGAGAAAGAAGAAGAAGAAGAAGAAGAAGAAGACGACGACGACGACGACGATGACGGAGAAGAAGAGTAGATTTTACGTTTGGATTAGGGTTGTGTTGGGTTGGGCTGGGTTGCGCCCTTTTTGATTTGGCTTTAGTTTTGCATAGCTTCGCTGGTTGGTTATATATAGAGTCTACTCTTTCTGTATGCAAAATCTCATCATGGCATGACGTCTACATTTCACCGCACTGCGCAATCACCACGTCTTGAATCGGCTTGCCCTCTGGCGCCGCGAGCGTCCGCGTGTTCTCGATCTTGCTCACCACCTCCATGCCTTCTACCACGTGCCCAAACACCACGTGCTTCCCGTTCAAGTGCGGTGTTCCGCCTGCAGCGGTGATGATGAAGAATTGCGAGCCGTTGGTGTCGGGGCTAGATTGATTAGCACGTGCCTCACCTCCTTGGCTGGTAGGCAAATGGATAGATAGGAAGGGGTCCTTACCCGCTATTCTGTCCTGTGTTAGTTGGTGTAGGTGGCAATGGGGGAGGAGGGGGGGGGGGGGGGGGGGGGGGGGGGCGGGGGGGGGGGGGGAGGGGGGGGGGGGGGGGGGGGGGGGTGGGGGGGTCGTGGCAGTGAAAACGGTTGGATCTGTTGGGATTTGGTAGAATGTTGGATGTGAGTTTGGTTGGTGATTCG
>JALNQF010000591.1:0-20949 GCA_028456385.1 Ophiosphaerella korrae | reverse complement strand
TAAGTTTGCAATGTTAGTAAGTTGCAAACTTACTAATATTAGTGCGAAAATAAGAGATATAAGGGATAACTCCCTTATAGTATTAGCTACAGGTAAGAAACTACGCTGTTTAGTTATATTTAAAGGGAAGAACCTATAAAGTACCTAGTTTCCTACAATAATTCCTAACTAGCTTTATATAACCTCTAAGAATAGATAGACATCTAATGCGATAGGTATTAAGTAGTTAAGACGCGTATTTCTACCTAATACAGCGCCTTTAGACGATTGTTAGAGGATGCTTATTTTAGATAGCTACAGCAGCTACATTAATATTAAATTCTTGTAGGCCTATAAGCAGAATAAAGTTTAGCTTCTATTTTTACCTACTTATTCTTTACACGTCCTACAGCCTCTAGACCTCTTAGTCTTCTTAGTTATAAAGAGGTTCTACTAATAGTAGATCTAGGTACTATCTTACCTTAATAATACAGCACCTATTAAGAAAGAGCGCTTTATTACATCCTACTATAAAGCTTAAGAGGCTGCTATTACTAAGAGAATTATACAAGTAAGATAGGCTGCTGTAGGTATCTATCTATTAAATATTAACTAGGTAGTTAACTTATCTTAAGTAACCTAAAGACCTGTCACACTACTACGTCTAAATTAGCCTTAACCTATTAAGAGCTACCTCTCTACCCCTTATAGTCCTCGTAATCTTTTTGTAGCTTAGAGAGAGCTTTACAAGAATAAGAGTATTAGTTGTAAGGCTTACTAGCTCTTTAAAAAAGTAGGTAAGGTACTTGTAGTAGCAAATATACGCGCAGTAGCATTTAAAGTAGAGAATAAAAGACTTTACAGTTAACTTAAGGCTCTTAAGCCTCTACAGCTACGAAAGAAAGTTTATATAGACCTAAATCAACGTTTTGTAGATATAGAGACAATTATAGTAGCTGTACAAGCTTCTACTCTTTTAGAGTTACAAAACAACAGTAAAGTAGTAGAGAGAGAAGTAGGAAGAGCAGCAACTGAAGCAGCAGCTAGAACTCTCTAGTCTATGTGTACAGAGTGGCAATTGTAACTAGGTTGAGTGAATAAACATGATTTTCAGATAGGTGGCCAATTTCTAAGGGGTGGCTCGAAACCCCGGGTGGCTCGGAACCCTGTCGGCTAGCTTAGCGCTTCTAGTAGCGCTTACATTGCTACATTGATACAGGTGCTTATTTAGTAATTAATACTTAGTAGGTCCTCTATCTACAGCAATTACGGCAAAGCAACGCTTTCGCATATTACTAGTATACTTCTTAAATTCTTCTAGCTCAAGCTTCTCCTATTCTTCCTCTACGTACTTCCTAACTTCTTCTTTTGTTATGTCAGATGAGGTGCGTGTACCAGCGCAACAATTACGAGCTACTGCAAGAGCTCCAGTGCGACGAGGGCTCGCACTCGACACTGCACCGAAGCTGATATCTCGATCTCAACTCAGCTCATGAATGGAGCTTGCGAGGTGGCTCGCTCAGCTGGCACATGAGCTTCAGATGACGTTGGAGATCGGCGATGGCGATCGATCTACGATGCTAGTATGTAACTAGTGCGATAATAGCCTCGCCCCTAACCCAACAACAAAGCATCAGCTCGGCCGCGGCGTATCCCTTACACAGGAGAGCAATTCAACAAGGGCGGCCTTTGAGGGACGAGAGTAATCAAAGAAACTCATGAAGGATATCAGAGGCAGCCAGAACGGAGATGATAGACAGAGCAATCAGAGAGCAATCAATTCACTCAATTCATACCTCAGTGCACTCAGGTCATACGTGATCAATCTGAAATAAGGCTTTTCTGAAAGCTGCAGTTCCCACCTCCAACAAGGCCCTCACATGGCCGTTACGAAAAAGCCTTTTTATCAACTTGCTATAACCCCCTGCAAATCTGACAAATTGCTTTATGTATAATAGGCCCAAATACCGCCGTGATATACTCCTCTCGAACGCCTGTCTGCTCAGAGTGAGATACGTACTGCACCATGTTGTTCTTATAGACCATGCGATATTTGTCTGCGATCCAGTCCACTTCTACCTCAAATAACTCCACCATAATCCCTTTCATATATTCCTCGCGAATGTCTAATCTCATGACAACCTAGGAGTTCCAGTCTACCCAACGTGGGAAGAACATTGTCACCGCTCTCCAATTGTCGTTCATCTCCGCTGTTTTGATTTTATCTACCAGGTATTCTCCGAAAACCTTTATTGCTCCCTCTCGTGATACACCCGCATACTCCGCTGTTGCAACTTCCGTAACTGGAGCTTGAAGAACAGGTTGTGTGACTGCGCCATTATTTCGTCGCTCTTGAATCTTAGTGACCAATTTGTTGAGTATCTCTGCTTTCGTAGACTCAATCCGTGCCTGAGAAAATGCAATTGCACATAATTTGTGGTCGTCATGGTGTATGCTACGGACTTTGCGGGGGAATTCTTGGTATTTCGCAGCGGCCCTGCTCAGGTTCCCCGAAGTCGGTGCCGCTAATCGACCGAATTGATGCTTTGTTAGTCTTGGTGTTTTGTCGAGAGTAAACTTGTTTACAGCTTTTTGGAATTGCACCAAGGCTGAATCGACATTTTGAAATCCCTTTCGTACATTCTTTCGTCGACCTGTCATATTTGGTTGAATGTGTGGTTGAGTGTGTGGTTAAGTGTGTGGTTGCAGTTCAGCGTGGACACATCTCGTCCAATAGCTGTGCTGAGGTGTTGTCAGATGAGATGCGTGATCGGATGCGCGATCGGATGCGCGATAGTGTTCGCGCTGAGATGCGCAACAGATTCCAGGTCAACCTGGAATCTGTTGATTGGCTCGTTGAGTTAGCATGGCGATCTGATTGGCCCAGCTCACTAGCGCGACGATCGCCAAGCCGCCAACCCCGCCGCAGCTGAAAGATCGGAGCCTCGGCCCTCACGAACAAAGGAATCGAACAAAGGATCTCACATGCTGGGAGATAGACTACGTTAGCACAACTAATACAACAAAGAAACCAGCACCTCAACAGAAGGAGTGCTGAGGATCCGGCTCGCCGCCGTCTCGAGAGACCCAGCCGAGACCGCCGCAGCGTAGATACATAGATAGAGCGCAGGGCCAGAGATAGAGAAGGCAGAGCAATCAATACACTCTAATTCACATCCATCAATTTGTGACCTCAAATCTGACAGGTGTAACCAAGTAGCGCCTCCGGCCTGCGGTAGAGTTGGTTGCATGCGGACGCTACTGGAGTGAAAACGGAGTGCCCCGCTACTTGACTGGTGCTTAATTGGTTGGGTGGCCGCGGTTCGATCAAGCCGAGGCTCCGCAACCACATGAGAAGATGCTCTGTGCGTCAGTTACAAGCAAGTGGACTTGCGGCAGTAAGCCTGTGCGGCGCGGATCGACGAGGGTGATGCACATCCACCAAGCATGTCAAAGCAGGCAGAGTGGGATGTAAGTGCCATGTTAAGCTACCGACCACACCACATCGCCATTGACTGTTGTGATATGAAGCACATGTGCCCCTGCATGCATATGCGCAACACCTCACATGTCTTAGCGCTGTAGGTGAGTTGAGCAAAGTGTACGTAGCTTACGTTAGATAAGAGGCGTATACAGCCTCTCCAGTTACAGATAATATCGGCACGAGCTAGACAGTCACGTATAAAGTGCTAGTGTAGGTATATAATGTAAACTTTAAATAGAGGCAAATTCACAGTACAATAAGGCCTAGGATAAATATATAAGGAGGTCTCTATAACTTACTATAGAAACAATATAAGTACTTTTTTCTTCTAATCTTTTATTACAGATATTTATTACATACCTACACAGATCTAAGTAACTATTGAAACCTATCTTATATCTAACAACTCGACAACCGTCTCGCCCAACATAAGACATGAGCGACGCACCACATTTGCAGCCAGACGTGATTTATAGTCGCGCGCTGCAATGTTTGAAGCTCTTCCAGCATTGTTTAGAAGTAGGGGGCGAGCTTGCCGTCCTTCGGCCTTATGAGGAGCACTTCTGGGCCTGGGTTAACCAGATGAAAGTCTTTTCAAGTCCCGATATACGTCTTGATGCCCAGTTGAAGCACGACAAGTTCGACAGATTGCGACAAGCTATCTACCTTCTTCTTGTTGTTCTCCACAACAATCTGCAATTCGGTACGTGCTATAACCACCTCTCTAGTCTATACATCTTAGATGCCCTATACTCACATATCAATTAGCTTTTAAGATTAAGCCAGGAAGATACTATCCAAGGCGCTAAAGACAAAAACGATGCTTCAAATACCACATCAGCTCTAAACCTACTCGAGGTGCCCTTCTTAGGGATCGAAGGATCGTTGAAGCGACTCAAAAGAGTCGCCATCATCATCCTCTACGCGACTGGAAGCAGCTTAGCTCATAATATAACACTTAGCCATACCCCTAGTTAACTAACTTAACTCTCTGAAAACAGCTACAGAATTCGCCACCTTACAAGGGTCTATCCGGAGCAGGTTAGCTATCCTCCCTAGTAGGGTCGCTAAGGTATTCGCTTTACTTCTAGCAAGACTTAAGCAGCAAATCTTTAAACGTAGTACTATAACTAACTATCTTGTTGTTAAGAGGTAGCTGGAAGACAATAGTACTTGCCGTAGGCCACAGGAGATAGTGAAGGGATGACAGATAATATTCGATAGTACTACTAGTATCTAAGGGAGAATAATACTTGCTTTACTCTCTTCGCAAGTATCGAGCCTTTTATGCGCCTGTGTAGCGCATCAGCCCTACTTTAGACTACAACTATACAATATCATGATCTTTGGTATATCGGCCCCGCCCCCTCAACTCGTACTAGAGTTCACGAGAGTCTCGAGTGTTTAGAGAACCTTCGTTACAGAGCCTCCCCCTCTAGCTAGTGTCCTCGCTAGCATTTTGAAGTGCGACCTCGATAAAAACCCTAAACCTTTAGGAAAAAGGGGAAAAGAGTGTCCGCGTACCTCACGCGCTGTACCTGCGCGTTAGGCGTGTTATTATTATTATGCTCGTGTACAACATTCTGTTTATATTTTAATAACAAGTAAAAGATTGTTACTTACATAATTGCGTTTACTCTTAGTAGAGCCTATATAAAAAATATTTTTCTTTTTGTAATCGTTTTGCTTATCCTCTTATTTACTATAGCGCACATTTAATACATACGTAGCGTATATTTAGCAATTGTTGCTATAGTCTATTATCTTCGCCTAAAATTTATTAAGAAGAGTAACGTTTGTTAAGCCCTACCTTTTAAGTAGAGTATAGATACTAAGCGCGCTAATTATAACGCTTTGTATACTACTTACCTACGCTACGCTTAAAGTATTATTAACTAGGAGGAGAACTATAATAAGCTAGAAGCGCGTCGTTACTAGTATTATTCTATTAGTAATTGTAGTAGCTACACCTTAGTAACTATTTTAGAGACGTGCTCTTTATATACGCTTTAACTAATATAAATAGGTACCTCTTATACTTAATAAGCGCGTTAACTATATTTATAAGCTTTGTAATGCGTATAATACTACTATATCTAATACTACTATTCCTAAGACTAACTTAGAGGTACACTATACTAGCGTTACGCTTACTCGTGCCTAGCGTACCTTTAACTTAGAGCTATTAAACTATAGGCACCTTACTACTTATAGTAGTACTCCCTTAAAAGTACCTACTTAAATACCTATAACTACGCCTTAGTTTTTAGAGCTTATTTTAACTAAGTAGCGTAGCCTTATAGCTTAGTAGTAGGGTTTAGTTAGAGTATTAATAGAGATTTTAGGCTACCTTTACTATATTATATATTTACCTATATTACGCTTATATAGCGTATACTAACTACTTTTAGGCTCGCTATACCTACCTTTTTATAGAATAGGTTAATAATAATAAAGAAGATAATAATAAGGATAGTAGTAAGGAAGAAGAAGAGGAAGAGAATAGGGGAAAGGAAGAGGAGGTAGAAGAAGAAGAAGAAGAAGAAGAAGAAAAAGAAGAGGATTAAGACGTTCTACTTTTAAAGAGTAGGTAAGATGTAGATAGAAAGTAGTTTAGGCTTATTTAATAAGTAGAGAAGAAATAGTCTATAGTATAATTATTTATTTTTTATACGTATAGATACCTAGCTATAGAGCTAAAGTTAGATTATATAGTTTACTCTATAAGTATATTTTAAGTATATAAATTATACTTTTTACGTTTATTTTAATTATAAAGCGCTTTAAGCTAAATTAAACTCTTTAAGTAGTTTATCTATATCTTTAAAATCTATACTAGGAGTTTATATATTTTAGGATTTATTATATCCTTTCCTTTTACGTTTCTTTAGGATTCTTTTAACCTCTTATACTTTTTCTCTTTCTTTTATTACTTTAGGTAGCTAAGTATTATTTTCTATACCTAATTAAGGTTTCTATCTCTTAAGGAGGAAAATATAAAATATATTGTAAATACAATAGTAAGGTAGTAGGAGTAGGTAGTATACTTGCGTTCTTACTACGTTTTATACTTAAAATAGTCTAATAAACTTATCTAATAGCTTCTTATATAATTAGTAAGTAAAGCTTAAGTTCTTTATACTTAGTAGAACTAGCTCTCTTTTTCTAAAGACCTCTAGTTTATATTTACTATTATAGTACTATACTTAATATACTTATACTTTCTATAAAAACTCTATAAGTATTACTTATATACTATATATCTGCTTTACTCTTTAAATAGCGTCTAGTACTTTTCTTTCTAGCTTACTATCTTTAGGTAAGTATATAAAGATTAGGTATTTACTTAGTATAGTATAAAAAGGCGTTATTTTTGTTCCTTTATAAATTAAGTTATTATATATAAATTATACTATTTTTAGTAAAGTAACCTAATTATCTTAATTCTCTATTATAAAGATTCTTAAATACTATTCTAAAGTCTAATTTTATTATTTAGTTTACTTATTAGTTTATAGGTAGAAAGCTATACTTAGCTTACGCTTTACTTATAGTTAGTAGTATATTTCTACCTAAAATTTTAAAGTAAAGATTAACTCTTAGTCTAATATAATACCTTTCTATATCCTATAGTTTAAGATAATATTATTAAAGTATACTTCTATAAACTATTACGCGTTTTACTTTTTAAGTACTAGAATATAGATAGCTATCTTAGATAAGTAGTCTACTATTACTAGTATTATATTATATATATACTCTAAGCTATTCTTTAAAGGTAGAAGGCCTATAATAAAGTCTAGAGAGACTTCTTTAAAGATATTACTTAGAATTAGTAGAGGAGATAATTCTCTATATTACTTATACCTTAGTACTTTACTTTACTAGTATATTACGTAAGTCTTTATATATTCTTAAACGTCTTACTCTATTAATAGCTAGTAATAGAACTTTATAATTAGCTTAAGTATTCTATATATACTAAAGTAGCTAGCTATATACAAGTTATAATACTAGAGTAGAATTTCTTACTTAATAGTAAGTTTCTCTAGAACGTATACTCTACTTTTATATCTTAGGAGTTCTTTATTATCTAAGTACTATACTTGTACTTTACTACTATATTAAGTACTTTTAACTTTTATTAAACTCTTTACTTATACTTATATAAAGGTATCTCTTTACTATAGTCTATATAAAGTTATTAGAAAGGCTTTAGACTTTACTAATATAAGTTTACTACTAACTAACTCTCTAGCTATAAAGTATAGTACGTATAGTATATATTCTATAGCGCTAGTAGTAAGAGTTCTTTTAGCGCTATAGTCTCTAGCCCTATATATCTTATATATACTTTCTAAGCTTAGCTTAGTTATAGATCCTTTTACTTTACTAGTGTAAGAGAGTTATCTCTTATATCTCTTATTTTTGTACTAATATTAGTAAGTTTATAACTTACTAATATTATAAACTTACTAATATTATAAACTTACTAATATATTAGTAAGTTTACAACTTACTAACATCGTAAACTTACTAATATTGCGAACTTACTAATATATTAGTAAGTTTATAACTTACTAATATTTAACTACCTTTCTACTTTTAGTTAGCGCTTAGTAAGCTACTAGGTATATATACCTAGTACTTACTTAGATAGCTTTATCTACTATTTACTCTTTTTAGTTAATTATTAAAACTACTTTATTAAGTTATCTTACGTAAAGTCTACTTTATATAATAGTAGATCTCTATAAATATTTTACTTTTATAGGCCTCTCTATAACCTAAAACTACGCTAGTAGCTTTTTTACTTACGCTAGAGTTACTATAAAATAGCTAATTATAGCTAACTTTTAATTAAGCCTAGCTAGCTAAAAAGAACTATACTACTAGGAATTAGATCCTACCTTAGCTATAGCGCGCTAGGTAGCCCCTTAAGTTTACTATATTATAGTTCTAGTTAAGGTTTCTAGCGCTCTCTTTTTACTAGTACTAGCGCTAATATTCTAGAAAGAAATACGTACTAAAAAAGAGTAGTTTAACTACTTTATAGGTTATAAAGCTTTAGCTTATACTTACTATATATACCTAAGTAAAGGCGTACTTATACTAGGTATTAAACCTAGGTAGTAGTACTAGGGAAGGAAAAGACCCCTAAACTTACGTAAATTACTAGTACTTAATTTATAAAAACTAAGTAATAAAGCGCCCTAGACCTTACTAAAACCTTTACTAGCTAGCGCTAAAGATCTAAATCTCTATAAACTAATAGCTAAATATACTAACATAGTATATAACTACTATAACTTAGCTTATTATACTATAACTTAGTTATATAAAAAATCTTCTATCCCTTTAAAAGCTAGCCTCTTAAACTAAAATAATACTAGCTTATAACCTCTTTATTACTTAAACTAAGTATACTTATAAGATAAAGATACGCTATAAATAGTAGACTATAGATCTAGTAAAGAACTAAAAGAATACTCTAAGGCTACTATACTATAAAAAATCTATAAAATACGCGCTAGAACTAGGTCCCTAGAAAAATAGACCTAAGAACTTATTATACTAACTACTCTAATAAAAAAAGTACTAAGCAACTTCTAATAATATCTTAAGACCTCTTTATAAAAAGATAAAAGAAAATAGGTAATAGACTCTAAATCCTTTATTTAGCTAAGACTACCTAGTAAACTTAATTTCTAACCTAACATAATTCTCTAACAAGTACTAAGTACCTTTCTAGCTAATAGCTCTATAATAAACTTAGCTACTCTTAACTAACTTATTATAGAAGAATTTAACCTAGATATAAACCTTACCCCCTTTAACTAAGGTAGCTCCTTAAGGTATAGACTAGTTACTAAAGTTCTTTTTAATAACTAGACTATATTAAACGACTTAATTAATAACGCCTAACTAAACATTAGCTAAGTATTATTACCCTAGCCTATACCTAAGCTTAAGATCCTAGAAGAGCTAAGAGATAACTTACTATTAAACGCTATAATTAACAAAGACTTACTACTAGGAATAGTCTTTATATCTTAAGATAAACTTAAGAAATTACTTACTAAGTTTACTAAGCTCTAACTCTTGTTTTATACTCTACTACTAACTTTATACTAGGGAATTAAAGATAATAAACTTAGTAATTACTTTTCTCTTAGAGAATTTACTCTAGCTAGAATAGTATTATACCTAGTAGTTGCAAATAACTAGATATAGGATATAATTAACGTAGTAAACAAATAAAACTAGAAGCTTATAGCTAGAGTAAGTAAATTAGATAAATAACTCTTCTAATAAGATAACTAATTAGCCTAACTTTAAAAACGCCTAGTATAATTACTACTAGACTATAACTATATTATAAAGTAATACAACACCTTAGGATAAAGAGCTACCTAATATAAAGCTTTATAAGAAGAAGCTATAGTAAAATATAACTACTTATACAAAGTAGTAATTTACTAAGAAGACCTAATAGCTAAATAAACTAAGCTAAAAACCTTTAACTTTAATATACTAGCGTAGAAAGATATAAAACTACCTTATACTAAGATCTTACTATAAGGCTAGTAACTTAGCTTCTTTAAAAGAGAGTTTAAACCCTAAGTACTAGTAGTAAGCTACTATATCTTTAATAGAGAAGAGTTTACTCTAACTTCTTTCTTAACTAGTATCTAAGAGCTAGCCTTTAATTTTTACTAGTATAAAGAATAAAAAGACTACTTTATAAAACTTCTATAATTTTTAGGTATAAAACACTATATAAATATTATATCTTTTATCTAGTCTATATATAATTACTTTATTACTAATAGAAAAAAATATATTAGCTTATAAACCTAAGCTAATGTTATTATATACTACTATATAAGATTAGCTTACCTATACCTTACTATCCTAAATAGTATTACCTACTTATACTAAGAAGAATTTATATATTTCTTTATACTTTTTTACTAATTTAGTAATATAGATATAGTAAGATTAAGAGAAGTACGTTATAAAACCCTAGAAATAGCTAAATTTAGACTAGATTAACTAATCTATAAAACTACCTAGTTAGTATAGGCTAAATTCCTCTCTAAATTTAATAATATTAGCCTTAAACTATAATAGAACCTATAGCTATATAATATCTACCTTTAAAAAAAGCTATAACCCTAGCTTAAAGAAGCTACTAGTACTACCCCTAGTATCTATAATAGCCTTACTAATTTTTAAAAGATAATCTTAATATTAGAAAATAAAGTAAATAATTACAACCTAGATATAGGCCCTAAGTAAACCTAGCTTTATACCCTAGCGCCTATAAGAGCTAAACTAAGAGCGTAGATATAAAACTTTAAGGAAGAACTAGCTATAACCCTATAAGAACTAAAATACTATTAACTATAACTAGAAGGCGTATTTAGAAGAATATACCTAACTAGTAAAAAGGCTACTATAATTAAAACTAAGAACTTTAAAATAATTTTATACTAGGGCTATAAAAAGATAAGTATTAGAAAGCTAGACTATACTACTTATAAATAAATAAAAGCTACTAAATCTAAGATACTTACTAATACTATAAACTACTATATAGCTACCTATATAGTAATAGACTCTAAAATAGATATAGAAATAGAGGACTAATTCTTTAAATATAACCTCTAACTAGATATAGAGCTAGAACTAGAGCCTAACTTAGACTAGGATTTAGAAAACAACGTTCCCTAGGCCTAAAGCCTTAACCTAGGGATTATACAAACTAGAAGAGCGTAATTAACTACTAAAGTATAACCCCTAGTATAGCTATATCCTATATACTTACTTATAGAATATAGATAGTCTAGTATAAGAAACTACTAACTAATCTAATAGAAGCTAAGCTAAACTAATTCTTATTTACTAGCTTTTTAAGTAAAGACCCTATAGTACCTTATATAGCTTAAACCTTAGCTAATAATAGAGCTAATATAAACTTTATTTAATAAAAATTTACCTAGAAGACTATAAAATTATAAACTATCTAGCTACTTTAACTTATTATCTATAAAAGATATAATAGTTCTTTATCTAAGTCTATTACGTATTAAGTTAAGTTCTACCTATAAGTAGGTGTATATATTAAATAGACCTCTACTTATATTATTAAAAACGTAGGCTAATTTAACTTTATTCTAGGATTTTTATAGCGTAAGGCTTATACTATTAAACTTAACTACTACTATAGAATGTTATTATTCTCTAATACTTACTACTAATAGTACTACTAGATAACTAACGAAATCCCCTTAGTAGTATACTATAGCGCGCCTAGATATTACTCTACTATAGCCTTAAAGAAGCTAGCGCTTAAACTATTATTTACTCTTATAGGGCCCCTAAGTAGGCACCCTAATAGGTATAAATAGAACTTATTAATAGATATTTAAACTATTAGTTATTATATAATTAAGGCCTTTACTAGAAGAAGTAAATATACGCTTATAGTACTTACTTTAGATAGAATACTACTACTAGTATACTACTATAAAGTAGCTAAAGAAGTAGATTATATATAATTTTATAAACTACTACTTATAGTAAAGCTTAAGAATATTTTATCTATAGAACTACTCTAACTATATTAAGACCTAATACTCTATTTTAATAAGAAAGCTACTAAGAAACTTCTCTTTTATAAGCTATATAACCTAGAAATTACTTTTAAACCTAGTGTAAAAATCCTAGACGCTAAACCTTACTTTTTTACTAGAAAATAAGACAAAGTAATCTAGAAATATATCTAAGAAATAGAAGGTAAGGGCTTTATTAGTAAATATAGCTCTCTAGCTAGAAATAACCTACTAATTATAGCTAAACTAGATAGTAGCTTATAAGTCTATATAGACTACTATAAGCTAAATAAATCTACTATTAAAGACTAGTACTCTATTCTATTCTTTAGAGAAATACTAGCTTACTTAAATAAAGTAAAGATTTTCTCTAAATTTAACGTAATATACGCCTTTTACTACTTACGTATTACTCTAAATTTAGAATAGCTAACTACTTTTATTACTTACTTTAGTATATATACTTATAAGGTAGTACCCTTTAGCTTTACTAACGTACTAGCTACCTTCTAGCGCGCTATTAACTTAGCCTTACTAGAGTATTTAGACAACTTCTATACTATATATATAGATAATATCCTAATATACTCTAATAATAAAATAGACTATATCTAGTACGTTTATAAAGTACTTACGTAACTAAAAGAGTAAGGCTTCTACGTAGATTCTAAAAAATCTAGCTTCTATACTACCTTAGTTAAGTTTTTAAGTATAATTATCTCTAATAAAGAAATTATAATAGATCTCTCTAAAGTTAAACCTATCTAGGAGTAAGAAATACTAAAGACTACTAAAGAAGTCCTAGCCTTTCTAGGCTATACTAGATTCTTCTAGCGCTTTATTAAAGATTACTTAAACCTTACCTTACTACTTACTAAGTTAATTAAGTCTAAGGTTATTACTAAACCTACTAAAAAAGATTGGCTACTCCTTTAAAAGGCCTAGTATAAGCTCTTTATAATTACCTAAGAATATATAAATACTTTTAATAAACTAAAAGCTACCTTTTAGCTAAGAGTAGTCTTACTTTACTTTAACCTCTTAAAACTAATCTATATCTAAACTAACGCCTCTAGGTAAGCCTTAGGTAAAGTAATAAGCTAACTAAACTAAGATAGAATCTAATAGCTAGTTAGCTTCTTCTTAAAAAAACACACCCTAGTAGAATATAATTATAATATCTATAACCTAGAGCTTATAGCTATAATCTAAGTATTTAAAGAATAAGAACTAGAGCTTATAGGTAGTCTATATACAATCCGCGTTATAATAAACTACTATAATTTAGAAACTTTTATAATAACTAAAAAGCTTAATTACTACTAGGTATACTAGTTATTATTTTTATCCTAATTTAATTTCTATATTAAATACGTACTTAGTAATATAAATAAGGTTATAGACACCCTAAGCTACTAACTATAAGACTACTCTATAGATAATTCTAATCTATAAGTATTAGGAGCTAACTAAATTATCTTAAGCTCTTAAGTCTTAGCCCTAGGCGTAAAACCTACGCTAGATATAGTAATTTACGCTCTAAGCCTTGTAGACCTATAAAAGCTAGATAGATTTACGCTAGAATAAGCTACTATAGTATATACCTACCTTTACTATATTATAAGAATAAAACTAAAATTAGTAAACTTACTAGAAGATTTTCTACTACTCTATAATAAAGAACTAGACCTAGAACTCTTACTATATATTATTAACCTACGCCTAATAAAAGAATTACTAGATATAGCGTACTTAGAAGACTATATAGCCTAAGCTATATTTACTACTATAGATAGTAGATAATAAAAACTATTAAAAGCCTTCTATAAAGTAGGATACTACTTCTTATATACTAATATTAGCTCTACTAGATTAAAGAAAGAAAAGTACTTCTAAGTTAATAAAACGCGTCTATATATCCTCTTAAACGCCTATCTACGCTACTAAATCTTTAATTTATACTATAACTATTAGTTAGTAAGCTATAAAAGACTTTATAGTACGCTATATCTAATATATAAGCGCTATTATTAGCCTAAGATACCTTAAGCTATTAAGTAATTTTATAATATATACCTAATCTACTACTATATAAAGAACTTACAAGATAGTAAACTTAGTTACCTCTAACCTATACTAATTCTCTACGTACTCTAGACTAATATCTTAGTAGACTATATCTAAGCCTTACTAACTAGTAAAAATAGTAGCTAGATTTATAAATATATCCTAGTAATTTACTACTACTTTATAAAAAGACGCTATTTCTTCTCTTATAAGTCTCTAAAACCTAAAGAAGCTACTTAATATTTTATATCTATTTTTAAACTTTATAGAGTCTTAATAAATATTATATCTAATAGAGAGATAACCTTTATTAGCTAATTTTAGCGCTACGTATATAAACGCCTCTATATTACGTAAAATATAATAGGCTGCCTATTATTAACTATAGGTACCTATCTTAGAAGAGGTTAGTAGATTAGGAAGTAATAATAAAAGCTCGTATAGAGATCTACAATAACTTGTAAATAGTAAAAGATATTTTATAACTATCTTATACTAGCGTTCTATAGTTAAGGGATTAAATTACTAATACTATCCTAATAATACGCATTACTACTAATTATATACTTGTTATAATCTATAATCTATAGTTACTAAGACTAGTAAATTGTAGATTACTTTAATCTATAATCTATTAATACTAAAAGTCTATAGATTATAGATTACCTTAGGTATCTTAATTATATATAGTCTCCTAATTAAGATTATTACTTTACTTGTCTTACGCTTTATTAGTATCTATATTAGGACTTATTAGTTCTATCTTAATTCCTTTTGTTACACTTATAATACTATCTCCTCCTCTAGATAGGTTCTAGTTTATCTATTCTAGAGCTAGAGTTATTAATCTAGTTTCTTTGTTAATATAAAGTTCTTTATCCTCCTTTATACTTATTTTATCTATACGTTATTACTATCTTCTTACTAATTGTATATTACGCAATAGTATTAAAATATTTCCTTGTTCTTGTTATACTTCTCCTAAATTAAACCCTAAGTCTCTTCTTTGTATTATTTCTATAAATAATAGTAGGGCTTATAAGGCGTATACTTAAGTAAATATACGTAGTTCTTATAACGTGTTTAGTATCTCTCTTTCTAAGTATACGTTTATTATACTTATTCTTGTGTCTAGACTTAATAATAATAGGGAGAGCTATTAACTAGACTTAAGAGAAATTACTATCTTAAATCGTAGAAGCTAAAGCTAAGTATAAGCGTATCTAGGAGCTTACGTAGAGTAAGCTAGTAGAGAATTAAGCTCGTCTCTCTTGCTTTTATAAGATAAAGGCCTTAAATAATAAGAAATTAGCTAAATAGTTAGTAGCTCTAGAAGCTAAGCTAGACTTAGATAAAGTGTTTATTGTAGTAAGTCCTATATTAGATATTTCTAACGTTTCTCTATCTATTAGTAGTAATGTTAGTTCTCTTAGTTTACTACTAGGCGTTCTAGAGGATTTTAACTTTAGTAGTCCTCTAGTTTCTTAGAGTAATTAAGATTATCTTCTAGTTCTTATATTTTCTCTTATAGTTATTCTTTTTTATCTATTCTTATCTATTCTACTAGGTAGTAATTTCTTCTATTATAGAATTAGTATTATAGGATTTTCTTAACTTCTTATTCTTCTTATTCTTTATACGTGTCTACTTTATATACTAGTAGTTTTACTTCTTGTAGTACTTATTCTAGTAGAGCTATATAGAATATTAGGTATATCCTTATCTTATTTAGTAGCTTTAGTTTAAATATAACTAGTGTAACTTCTTTCTCTACTTTGTATAGTCTTATCTTAATATAGTCTAATTTTAAACTTAGTTGTTTACTCTTAATATTTTTTTATACTAACTATACTTTTTCTCTTTTTCTAAATTAAGGTCCTTTTTTATACTTCTTGTTATAGTACTTTACTATATAATTATACAAGAATTCTATATCTTATCTTAGTTGTTTGTATATATTTTTAAGTCTATTAGTAAAGTTTTCTCTTTTTAAGGACTAAGATATCTAATTTCTTAGTATCTAGTATATATTAGGTTTAAATCTATAGTTTACAAAGAAGAGTAATACTCTTATTACTATATTCTTTATACTATTGTATGCTAACTATACTATAAGTAGTAGTTGTACCTAATTGTTCTAGTTGTAGTTAAGGTAGTATCTTAGGTACTATTCTACTATCTAATTTATTCGTTCTAACTATTTATCTATTTATAAGTAGTATACTATAGATATTATATATTATATTCCTAATTACGCTACTATTATTCCCTATAGTTTTAATATAAATCGTATATCTCTATCTATAATAATCTTGTCTAGTAGTCTATATTAACTAATTACTATTCCTAGAACCTAGTATATAGTAACCTCTATCCTACTTTTCTCTTTATATAGTTAGAAGTATATATACTTTATAAGTTTATCTACTATTATTAGAATTCTATTATACTTAACTCTTAATATTAGGTCTCTAGACTTTAGTAATTTTGTAATAAAGTCTATTGTAATAACTCCTTATAGTTATTCTAGTACTTCTACTAGTTGTAGTATTCTATATAGTACGTATCTATTATATTTATTCCTATAGTATTCTATATAGTCTTGTAGTACTTCTATTACTAGCTATCTCACTTTTAGAATATAGTAGTCTTGTAGTAGTCTATCTAATGTTTTTTTAATTCCTTAGTAACTATATACTAGTAATTTATAGAATTGTTATATAAATTCTCTCTAAATCTTACTTAGAATATATATTCTTCTATAAGCCTATATAAGTCCTTTTTAGATTTCTAGTTTCTCTATTTCTTTAGATACTTCTTGCGTTGTTTTCTAAATCTATTTGTTTAGCTTATTACTTGTTCTTTTAAGTGTTGCGGCTATCTTAGGTATATTTAGGACTAGGTGTCCTTCTTCGTTCTTAACTAGAACTATACTAGTAGCGCTTATTTCTTCTTATAAGTCTAGTCTTCTACTAAGGGCGTCTATAAATTAGTTATCTTTTCTTTTTATATATATAATTTCTATATTAAATATTAATAGGAATTCCTACTATCTTATATAGCGTTGTAACAACTCTTTATTTATTATAAATCCTATAAGATTCTTGTAGTTTATGTAGACTTTTATTTAATACTTTACTCTTTATAGGTATACTCTCTATTATTTAAATACTTTATAGATTACTAGTATTTTCTTATTATAAATTAGGTAATTATGTTCTACTATCTTTATTTTCTTAAAGAAGTATTTAACTAAGTATTCTTTTTTAGTCTTTAGGTCTTCTTGTATTAGTGCTATTCTATAGACTAAATTAGATATATCTATTTTTACTATTACTAGTAGGTCTAGGTTATATATTCTAATAACTAGATTTTCTATAAACTTCTTCTTAATCTTATTAAATACTTTATTACATTCCTTTATCTATTTAAATAGCGTATCTTTTTTTATAAGTCTTATTATTAGCTCTATATCTTTAGAGTATCCTACTATTAACTTTCTATAAAAGTTAGCTAGCCTATAAAATTGTTGTACTTCTTTTAAGTTTCTTAGTGTTAGCTATTTGTTAATTAATTTAATCTTCTCTAGGTTAATCCTAATTTTTCCTAGTTTAATAATAAATCTAAGGAAATCTATTTTCTTTGTATAAAATTCGCATTTTCTTATTTTAAGAAACAATTTATTCTCTACTAGTTTTTCTAATACTTTGTATATATATTACGTGTACTCTTCCTCTATTTCTAAGAATATAAGGATATCGTCTAAATATACAAATATAAATATGTCTAAGTACTCTCTTAGTACTATATTAATTCTTTCTTAGAATACTACTAGTGTATTTGTTAAGCTAAATAGTATAACTAAGTACTTGTATAGTCTATACTATATTCTAAACGCTATTTTCTACTTATTACCTTCTTTAATTCTAATCTAGTAGTAGGCGTTCTAGATATCTAGTTTTGTAAAAACTCTTGCTCTTCTTAGTTTATCTTGTATTCTATCTATCTATAGTAGTAGGTATTAGTTCTTGTTTATAATTGCGTTAGTTTTTCTAAAATCTACGTAGGGTCTTTTATTACTTATTCTCTTCTTATCTATAAATATAAGTCTATATACTACTAAAGATTTAGATTCTCTTATCTATTCTTTTTTTATTATATTTTAGATAAACATTTATTTAATCTTAGATTCTTCTTCTATCTTTTAATAGACTAGGCTCTATCCTATATTTTTACCTTCTTCTAGTTCTATTACTAAGTCCTATAGTTAATATTCTAGAAGGTAATTTTCTAGCTCTATAAGCTGTTTTTCCTATTTCTTGTATTTTTTAGGGAATTCTCCTTTGCAAGCGTTTATATTAGCTTTTAATATATCTATTTTGCTGTAACTAATCTATCCTATTCTCTAATTAATATATAGGTTAGTTATCTATAACTATAGTATACCTAATATTATATCTTGTTTATTATTAATTATCGTTATATCTATAACTATATTCTTAATTTTTATTCCTTCTAAATCTAATGTTAAGGGAACTATTTTAAACCTAATAGGTTCCTAGAATAGTTTTCCTTTAATTATACTTAGTTATTAAGGGTACTTCTTTATAGTATACTTTATTCCTTGTATTTCTATAAACTTCTTTAATATAAAGTTTCTTATAGCTCTACTATTAATTATTAATTATACTTTCCTTTCTTAGTATATACTTGTTTTTATAATATGTAAGCCTCCTATACCTTCTAGCTTTTCTTACTTTAGTAATTTATTAAACTATTTATCTTTTTAGAGCTATAGCCCTACTTTAAGTTTATATTCCTTGTGTTTTAGATATTTATTGTTTGTATATTTGTACTATAGTCTTCTCTAGACGCATTTCTTAGTTAATTTAGATCTAGGTCTTACTACTAGATATCTATTTTCTAGGATTATTTCCTATCCTTAGATATTTTCTACTATAATTACTCTTGTATAGTTATAGCCTCTTCTTCTTATAGGCTATACGTTGTTATTTGCTTTAGGGTTTCTATATATAATATAGTTCTTATCTAGGTATAATATCTATAATACTTTAAAATATACTAGATATTTTAGATCTATTATCTTGTTATCCCCTTCTTAGTACTTGTCTTTGCTAGGTGTGTCTATTATTAAGATATAGTATATTACTAGTACTCTTAGTGTATAGGCTTTATTAATCTATTGCGTTTTTCTTACAAAGTACTACTACTCTCTTAGTATAGGTATTCTTCTTACTATAACTATATATTACTTTATCTATTCTTAGAATAGTATAAACTTAGTTTTTTTAAGATTGTGTTCTTTCTAGTCTTTATACGCTTCCTCTATACTTATAACTATTAAGTATATCTAAATAAACTTCTATTCTTTATTTTATTCCTCTATATCTATTATTATATAGCTATTGTAGCTATATATTATTAGCTAGGTGTACTCTATACTTCTTATACTAACTTGTTTCTTACTTCTTTATAGTTCTTTAGAGGTAGTTGTAGTAGTCTTTTTATCTAGTGCTAGTCCTTTGGCCTAGATTAATAGTACTAGGGGCTCTTCCCCTTCTAAGTCTTCTATTAGTAGGTCTATTACTTAGGCTATTTCTTCTAGCTAAGCTTTTATTCTTTCCTTTATTATAGCTACTCTATATCTCTATTTCTATAGGAACTATACTACTCTCTATTTACTAGAAAGATATATATAGTAGTTATTATTATAACAAAAGGTCTAATAGAGTATCTTATATTATACTTCTTTGCTCCTAGCTACCTTCTTTTAAGGTTTAGCCTATACTTATAGTGCTTCCTTCTTTTTTTTAGTTATCTTTAACTAGGTTTCTTTCTTTAGGTCTTTACTCTTGCAGTCTTTTATAAAGTATCCTAGTTTCCTATATTTATAGTATACTATGTCCTTTTTTAACTTAGATCTATAGTTCTTTATATAGTAGCCTAGTTTACTATAGTTAAAGTACGTAAAGTCTTTGTTTTTCTTCTTCTTTTTATCCTTGTTAGCGTTAAGGATTATAGGGTCTCTCTTGTTATAGTTCTAGGTATAACCTCTATATTTATTCTTTTTCTATTCTTGAAGATTATTATTAATCTATATTACCTATTATTTTAGAGCTTCTAGTGTTTGTAGTTTTTCTATATGTATTATCTTATATTAGATCTTAGAGTTAAGTCCTTATTTAAATCGTAATATTAGGGCTAACTCGTTCTATTTAGTATTTTATAATAATTATTTAAACTATAATATATATTTTAAAATACTCTAGTTTTATATAAGCTTTTCTAGTTACTCTTTAGCTTATTAGGTAATGTCTATATCTCTAAACGCTACTCTTATTCGTTTAGTAAAGTATTTATAACTTTTAAAAATAGCTCTAGTTTTATCTTTCTAAGTTATTAGAGAATATATTATATAATCTATCTAGTACAGTTTATACTATCTTATTGCGTCTTCTTTAAGGTGTAATCTAATATATATTACCTTTTTTTCTTCTATATTAAAGTGTAGTACTATAAGGGAGTTATCTCTTATACCTCTTATTTTCGCACTAATATTAGTAAGTTTGCAACTTACTAACATTGTAAACTTACTAATATTACAAACTTACTAATATATTAGTAAGTTTGTAACTTACTAATATTACAAACTTACTAACATGTTAGTAAGTTTACAACTTACTAACATTGTAAACTTACTAATATGTTAGTAAGTTTACAACTTACTAACATTTAACTACCTTTCTACTTTTAGTTAGCGCTTAGTAAGCTACTAGGTAT
>JALNQF010000590.1:0-20949 GCA_028456385.1 Ophiosphaerella korrae | reverse complement strand
TAAGTTTGTAATGTTAGTAAGTTGCAAACTTACTAACATTAGTGCGAAAATAAGAGATATAAGGGATAACTCCCTTACAAGAACTCTTCTAGTTTCTTAGGGTAATTAAGATTATCCTCTAGTTCCTATATTTTCTCCTATAGTTGTCCTTTCTTATTAGTACCTATCTATTCTACTAAGTAGTAGTTCCTTCTGTTGTAGAACTAGTATTATAAGATTTCTTTAACTTCTTATTCCTCCTATTCTTTATACGTGTCTACTTCGTACACTAGTAGTTCTACTTCTTATAGTACTTATTCTAGTAGGGCTACGTAGAATGTTAAGTGTATCCTTATCTTATTTAGTAGCTTTAGTTTAAATATAACTAGTGTAACTTCTTCTTCTACTTTGTATAGTCTTATCTTAACGTAGTCTAATTTTAAGCTTAGTTGCTTACTCTTAATATTTTTTCGTACTAACTATACTTTTTCTCTCTTTCTAAATTAGGGTCCCTCTTTATACTTTTTATTATAGTACTTAGCTATGCAATTATATAGGAATTCTACGTCTTATCTTAGTTAATCGTGTATGTCTTTAAGTCTGTTAGCGAAGTTTTCTCTTCTTAGAGACTAAGATATCTAGTTTCTTAGTATCTTATATATATTAGGTTTAAATCTATAGTTCGCGAAGAAGAGTAATACTCTTATTACTACATTCTTTGCGCTATTGTATGCTAACTATACTATAGGTAGTAACTATACCTAATTATTCTAGTTATAGTTAAGGTAGCATCTTAAGTATTATTCTACTATCTAATTTATTTATTCTAACTATCTATCTATTTGTAGATAATATACTATAGATATTGTATACTAGATTCCTAATTATACTATTATCGTTCCCTATAGTTTTAATGTAAATCGTATATCTCTATCTATAATAATCTTATCTAGTATTCTATATTAACTAATTATAGTTCCTAGAACTTAGTATATAGCGACCTCTATCCCGCTTTTCTCTTTATATAGTCTAAAGTATATATACTTTATAAGTTTATCTACTATTATTAGGGTTCTATCGTACTTAATTCCTAATATTAGGTCTTTTAACTTAGGTAGCTTTGTAATAAAGTCTATTGTAATAACTCCCTATAGTTGTCTTAGTACTTCTACTAGTTATAACATTCTATATAGTATATACCTATTATACTTATTCTTCTAGCATTCTATATAGTCTTATAGTACTTCTATTACTATTTATCTTGCTTTTAGAATATAGTAGTCTCTTAGTAGTCTATCTAATATTTTATTAATACCTTAGTAACTATATACTAGTAATTTATAGAATTGTCGTATAAATTCTCTTTAGATCTTCTTTAGAATATATATTCTTCTATAGGCTTATGCGAATCCTTCTTAGACTTCTAGTTTCTCTATTTCTTTAGATACTTCCTATGTTACTTTCTAAATCTATTTATCTAGCTCGCTACTTTTTCTTTTAAGTATTACAGCTATTTTAGGTGTATTTAGGATTAGGTTTCTTTCTTCGTTCTTAACTAGAACTATACTAGTCGTATTTATTTCTTCTTATAAGTCTAGTCTTCTACTAAGGGCGTCTATAAATTAATTGTCTTTCCCTTTTATATATATAATTTCTAAGTTAAATATTAACAAGTATTCTTACTATCTCGTATAGCGTTGTAATAGTTCTTTGTTTATTATAAATCCTATAAGATTCTTATAGTCTATATAGACTTTTGTCTAATACTTTACTCTTTATAGGTATAATCTCTATTATTTAAATACTTTGTAGATTACTAGTATCTCTTTATCGTAAATTAGGTAGTTAAGCTCTACTATTTTTATCTTCTTTAAGAAGTACTTAACTAAATATTCCTTCTTAGTCTCTAGGTCTTCTTATATTAGTGCTATTCTATAAACTAAGTTAGATGCGTCTGTTTTTACTATTACTAGTAGGTCTAGGTTATATATTCTAATAACTAGATTCTCTATAAATTTCTTCTTAATTTTATTAAATACTTTATTGCATTCTTTAGTCTATTTAAATAGCGTGTCTTTTTTTATAAGTTTTGTAATTAGTTCTATATCTTTAGAATATCCTACTATTAACTTCCTATAAAAGTTAGCTAGCCTATAAAATTATTGTACCTCTTTTAGGTTTTTTAGTTTTAGCTATTTACTAATTAACTTAATCTTTCCTAAGTTAATCTTAATCTTTCCTAGTTCTATAATAAATCTAAGGAAATCTATTTCCTTTATATAGAATTCGCATTTTCTTATTTTAAGAAATAGTTTATTCTCTACTAGTTTCTCTAGTACCTTGTGTATATATTATACGTGTTCCTCCTCTATTTCTAAGAATATAAAGATATCGTCTAAGTATATAAATATAAATACGTCTAAGTACTCTCTTAGTACTATATTAATTCTTTCTTAGAATGCTACTAGTATATTTGTTAAGCTAAATAGTATAACTATATACTCGTATAGTCTATACTATATTCTAAACGCTGTTTTCTATTTATTGCCTTTTTTAATTCTAATCTAGTAATAGGCGTTCTAGATGTCTAACTTTGTAAAGATTCTTGCTCTTTATAGTCTATCTTATATTACGTCTATTTATAGTAGTAGGTATTAGTTCTTGTTTATAATTGCGTTAGTTTTTCTAAAATCTACGTAGGGTCTTTTATTATTTATCTCCTTTTTGTCTATAAATATAAGTCTATATACTACTAAGGATTTAGATTCTTGTATCTATCCTTTCTTTAGTGCGTTCTTAATAAATACTCGTTTGATTTTTAATTCTTCCTCTATCTTTTAGTAGACTAAGCTCTATCCTACGTTCTTGTCTTTTTCTATTTCTATTGCTAAGTCCTATAGTTAGTATTCTAGAAGGTAATCTTCTAGCTCTATAAGCTGTTTTTCCTATTTCTTGTATTTTTCTAGGAATTCTCCTTTAGTTATACTTATGTTAGCTTTTAACATTTCCTTCTTTAGGTAGGTAATTCTTCCTATTCTCTAATTAATATATAGGTTAGTTATCTATAACTAAGGTATACCTAGTATTATATCTTATTTGTTATTAATTATTGTTATATCCGTAACTAGGTTTTTAATTGTTATCCCTTCTAGTTCTAGTATAGAGGGAACTGTTTCGAACCTAATAGGTTCCTAGAATAGTTTTCCTTTAATTATACTTAGTTATTATAGGTACTTCTTTATTGTATAACGTATTCTTTGTGTTTCTACAAACTTCTTTAATATAAAGTTCCTTATTACTCTACTATTAATTATTAATCGCACTTTCTTTCCTTAATATATACCTGTTTTTATAATATATAGGCCTCCTATACCTTCTAATTTCTCTAGTTTAGGTATTTTCGTAAATTGTCTATCTTTCTAAGGCTATAGCCCTACTTCGAGTTTATATATTTTGTATTTTAGATATTTGTTGTTTATATATTTGTACTATAGTCTTCCTTAGATATATTTCTTAGATAGTTTTAGACTAAGCCTTACTACTACGTATCTATCTTCTAGAATTATTTTCTATCCTTAGATATTTTCTACTATAATTACTCTTGTATAGTTATAGCCTCTCCTTCTTATAGGCTATATATTGTTGTTTACTTTAAAGTTTCTATATATAATATAATTCTTGTCTAGGCATAATATCTATAATACTTCGAAGTATACTAAGTGTTCTAGATCTATTATCTTGTTATCCCCTTCTTAGTACTTATCTTTACTAGGTGTATTTATTATTAAGATATAGTACACTACTAGTACTCTTTATATATAGGCTTTGTTAATCTATTATATTTTTCTTGTAAGGTATTACTATTCTTTTTATATAGGTATTCTTCTTACCGCAACTATATATTACTTTATCTATTTTTAAAATAGTATAAATTTTATTTCTTTAGGGTTACGTTCTTTCTAGTCTTTGTACGCTTCTTCTATACTTATAACTATTAAGTATATTTAAACAAACTTCTATACTTTGTTTTATTCCTCTATATCTATAGTTATATAGCTATTATAGCTATATATTATTAGCTAGGTATACTCTATACCTCTTATACTAACTTATTTCTTACTTCCTTGTAGTCTTTTAGAGGTAGTCGTAGTAGTCTCTTTATCTAGTACTAGTTCTTCGGCCTAGATTAATAGTACTAGGGGCTCTTCCTCTTCTAAATCTTCTATTAGTAAGTCTATTACTTAGGCTATTTCTTCTAGCTAAGCTTTTATTCTTTCTTTTGTTATAGCTGCTCTATATCTCTATTATAGGAAATATCCTACTCCTTATTTACTAGAAAGATATATATAGTAGTTGTCTTTATAACAAAAAGTCTAATAGAGTATTACGTATTATACTTCTTTACTCCTAGCTACCTTCTCCTAAGGTTTAGCCTATACTTATAGTACTTCTTTCTTTTTCTTAGTTATTTTAGACTAAGTTTCTTTCTTTAGGTCTTTGTTCTTACAATCTTTTACAAAGTATCTATTTTTTCTATATTTATAATATACTATATCCCTCTTTCTTTATAATTAGTAGTCTTTTGCGTAGTAGCCTTTCTTACTATAGTTAAAGTATGTAAAGTCTTTATTCTTCTTTTTCTTCTTATCCTTGTTAGCATTAAGGATTATAGGGTCTCTAGTATCCTAGTTTCTATTTTAGGTACTATACTTGTTCTTTTTCTATTCTTAAAGATTATTGTTAATTTATATTACCTGTTGCTTTAAAGCTTCTAGTATCTATAGTTTCTCTATATATATTATCTTGTATTAGATTTTAAAGTTAAGTCCTTATTTAAATTGTAATATTAGAGCTAACTTGTTCTATTTAGTATTTTGCGATAGTTATTTAAACTATAATACGTATTTTAGAATACTCTAACTTTGTATAAGCTTTTCTAGCTACTCTTTAGCTTATTAAGTAATATCTATATCTCTAAATACTACTCTTATTCGTTTAGTAAAGTATTTATAACTTCTAAAAATAGCTCTAGTTTTGTCCTTCTAGGTTATTAGAGAATATATTGTATAGTCTATCTAGTAAAGCTTATACTATCTTATTACATCTTCTTTAAGGTATAATCTAATATATATTACCTTCTTTTCTTCTATATTAAAGTGTAGTACTTATGCGTCTATCTCGAGTTGTGTAGATACAATAAAGAGTCTTAATTTCTTCCTTATTCTATCAAATTTCTTAAAGACAGGTATCTTTAGTAGTTTCTTTATTGCACTTATCTCTAGCCTTTAAGTAATTAGTTCTATTTAGTTCTATCCTTAGATAATAGCTTTAATCTATACCTTATTTTACTTTATATAATCTTGTAGTTCTTTGTTCTACGTCTCTAAGGTATTGATTACTATTTTTATATCTTTTTTTTTAGAGATTAGGTTGTTTATATAATCTCTAACTACTTTCTATATAGTATTATCTAACTTATAACTACTTAAGGGTACTTTTACTACTTATTTAGTTAAACTTTCTACTATTGTGTTAGTTAGACTATACGCTACTTACGCTTTACTTCTCGTAATAACTAAATTAGCAAGGTGTAATAGGCTGCCTATCGTCGACTATAGGCACCTATCTTAGGAGGAGTTAGTAGATTACAAGGTAATAATAAAGGTTCGTATTATAATCTATAATAACTTATAAATAATAAAAGATGTTTCGCAACTATCTTGTATTAGCGTTCTATAGTTAAGGGATTAAATTACTAATACTATCCTAATAATACGTATTACTACTAACTATATACTTATAGTAATCTATATATACTAAGATCGTTAAATCGCAGATTAGCCTTAATCTATAGTCTGCGTTGTACTAAGATTAATAGATTATAGATTACCTTAATCTATAGTCTATTAATACTAAGAGCCTATAGATTATAGATTACCTTTAGGTGTCGTAATTATGTGTAGCCTCCTAATTAGGTTCGTATCCCTTATCGTTGTATAGGTCTAGGTTAGTTATCGTAGGGCTTATTAGTTCTATCTATAGTTCTCTTGTTACTATTGTAATAATAAGTAGTAAGGAGTCTCTAGCAGCTACATTAGTAGCTCTACTTAAAACTACTTACTCTAGCCGCAACGTTAGCCTTCTAGTAAAATTTAGATAGTCTAAATTACTCGTAAGCCTCTAGTTACTACTCTACTATAAAATCTTGTAATAATAGTAATTGTGTATAGCTCTATAGCCTTATTTTTAAGATTGTAACTTTAGTATTCGCGTATATTACGTAAATACGTGTATACTATATATAGATACGTTAGTAGGGGTGTCTATAGACCCTATATATTGCCTCTCCTACGCCCCTCTTATATACTCGTGCCCTAGGATATAGAAAGTAGCCTTATTAGTATATCTACTCTAACAAATCTCGCTTAAGCCTATAATTTTATTATCTACAAGTCTTAGGATTACATAGCTTCTATTACATTATAATATAGTAAGTTCTAGGTATAGTCGCCTTTATAGTAAGCATACTCTAATACTACCTAGATATTATATTAAGAAGTTAACGCTATATTCTAATACAGCAACTTTTATATAACTATAGATAACCCTAATAGCTTTATCTTAAAATATATTGCAAGGTGTTTAAACTATATTAATAATAATATAACTTGTCCGCGTAATTAGCGACAAGTTATATATATTATATAAGAAGATAAACTATATAAGGACTATCTTAAATATAGAGGAGAAACACTATAATAAAATTATTAGCTAATCTCTACTATATTGTTCTTGCGCAATTTCCTAGCTATTTCTTGCTTAGTCTTCTTACTCTAAGTAAACATATTATAATATTTTATAGTAGAATCTTTCTAATCTTTTTACTCTTTAAATAGCCTTTGTAATATTAAAATGTATTATAAAGCTAGTTGTTAAGCTTACTATTTGTTATTAACTAAATAGGCCTAGTAAACTAAGTGCGAAATTGTATAAAGTTTATTCTTTCTAAGCTCTTCTACTATATTTAGATTATAGATAAACTATTGCCTTAATAGCTTTATAGAATTAAAACCTCTAGGAATATATATAGCGTTAAATCTAGATACTTAAACGTAGGTATTAAGTTATCGATTTAAGACTTCGTGACAAAAGAGTTCTCCTAGCGTAACTAGTCGTCTAGACACGTCTCCTAGGATGTTAGTAACGTAGGCCTTTATAATAATTTAGGTTTAAGTGCTTATTAGAATCTCTATATATATATAGTATGCGAGAGCAAGCTATAGAATAGAAGGTTAGGTAGGTATATATATCTTAGATATATATATAAAAAGTAAATAAATCTAAAATATTTTGTAAATAGAATATATCTACAAAATAACAACTAGAGTAGTTAGCCTTATTTATAGTAGTAAAAAAGTATAAGTATAAGAGATTTAATATAGAGCTAGTAGAATAGAGAAGAAAGAATTATATTTACTAGCTAAAACTAGGCACGTAATCTATAGATATTTATACAAATCTCTAGTTGTTATCTTGCGTAAGCTAGTCTAGTTATCTTGTAAGTTATCTCTTATCTATTTATCTCTATTACATAAGTACTACCTAAGATATGCTAAGCGCGACTACTCTAAGACTTAGGCTCCCTACCCTAATACTATACTAAAGAGAGTAATACGTGTAATATATTATAGAGAGGCTAAGCTAATATGTAACGTGTCGTAAAAGGGAGTCTTAAAGTAGTAAGATAGTAGTAATAGTTATATAAATTACTAGCCTAAATTATACTTAATATAGGATACACAGACTATATAGTTAGATAGGCTATACAAGTTAGATAAACTTTTTTACGCTACGTTATCTCTTCTTATATAAGTGTGTAAGACTACCTAATATATAGCGCTAAACCTTATCTTAAACCCTACTCTCTAATATCTACAAGTTACGTTAGCTATAAACAAGATTATATAGGTTGCACTACTATTAGGTAAGACTTTTATAACTATTACTAATAGTTACTTTTTTTTAGCTAGGAACACGTATCTATATATCTATTCTTAGAAATACAATCTTTGTTATTTCCTAATAGAAGATAGTATTAAAGCTCTTGTCTTAGGTCTACTACTCTATATCTATAAGTAAAGAGAACCTCTAACTATTCTATAGTAATAGTAATATTAGTAGGTACTCTTCTCTAGGAGTAGCTAAGTAGCTACACTATAATATTTATAACCTATGTAAGTTATAAATAGTTAGATTAGAAATTTCTATACTACCTACTATATTAGAAGATTAGGTAAGGATTACTAATTAGAAAGACTATAAGCGCTAGCCCTAATCCTACTCGTAGATAACCTACTAACTAGCTTACATACCTATTAACTTCTTAACAAATCTTTTTATTAGTATACTTTAGCTTAGATACTAGATCTATATAACAGAATATGTAAAAATACAAGTAACTATAGCGTATACCTAATTTAATAACTATATTACCTACTAGTAGAGATCTTATCTAGTATTACACCTCTCCTTACCTATAGTAGTCTCTAGCGCATCTTCCTAGTTTTTAGCAAGATATCTAGGTTACTTCTTAAATTATAAGAGCTAGACTAACTAAGTCTCTACTACGTTATCTCTTACTAAAGTACTATATACAAGACTTGTATACTTTTTAGCTAAATCTCGTATATTACTAGATTACATAATAAAAAAGTAATTAGTTCTTAATTACTTAAGCTACTTAACACATAGTGTTAATATATTATTATATGTCTTAATAAGGTTAGTATTACGAATATTACGCTCCTCTTATCTATAGTAACTCTACTAACACCGCCTAAGTAGTAATCTAGATATTAGATATATATAGTCGCTACTACTAATTAGATCTATATTATACCCCTCTATCTAACTATAACTAGGATATATTCCTTAAGCGAGTATCGAATTCTATAGTGCAAAACCAACAAACTATATAGAACTACTTTAGTTTCTTATTCTCTCTTAACTAAACAAGGTTAAGTAATATATATACTCCTAGAGACATAGAAGATATTCTCCTTTATCTCGTCCTATTAAAGTTATTATTTAGCATCTTAGTTGTATTTACTCTAGACTAGATACTTACTATTATATCTTATAGAGGAATTTAAGATAGCTTAGTATATATAGAGTTTAGTAAACAAGTTGTTTAGTTATATTGTCCCCTATTAAAAGGGGAACGAATATAGGAGATTTAGGGTGTATATAACTATAATGTAAACTTGCGAGTATATACGTTAGTAGTAAGTTATACCTCTTACCCTACGTTATCCTAGCTTATATAAAGATAGGTTAAAACGTAGTATAGACTTATCTAGCTTAGTATATATCTTTTACTAGCGTAGCACTAATTATTATAGAAGACCTAAATTATATCTTATCTAGTTATTAGGAGGTAGCTAGAAGATAATAGTACTTACTATAAGCTATAAGAGATAGTAAAGGGATAATAGATAATATTTAATAGTACTACTAGTATCTAAGAGAGAATAATACTTACTTTACTCTCTTTATAAGTATTAAGCCTTTTATACACTTATATAGCGTATTAGCTCTACTTTAGACTATAACTATATAATATTATAATCTTTAGTATATTAGCCCTACCCCCTTAACTTATACTAGAGTTTACAAGAGTCTTAAGTATTTAGAGAACCTTTATTATAGAGCCTCTCCTTCTAGCTAGTGTTTTTACTAGTATTTTAAAGTACAACCTTAATAAAAACCTTAAACCTTTAAGAAAAAAGAGAAAAGAGTATCTACGTACTTTACGCGCTATACCTATACGTTAGGTATATTGTTATTATTATACTCGTGTATAATATTCTATTTGTATTTTAATAGTAAGTAAAAGATTATTACCTACGTAATTGCGTTTACTCTTAGTAGAGCCTATATAAAAAATATTTTTCTTTTTGTAATTATTTTACTTATCCTCTTATCTACTATAGCGTATATTTAATATATACGCAGCGTATATTTAGCAATTATCGCTATAGTCTATTATCTTTACCTAAAATTTATTAAGAAGAGTAATATTTATTAAGCTTTACCTTTTAAGTAGAGTATAGATACTAAGCGTGCTAATTATAACGCTTTGTATACTACTTACTTACGCTACGCTTAAAGTATTATTAACTAAGAAGAGATCTATAATAAGCTAGAAGCGCGTTATTACTAGTATTATTCTATTAGTAATTATAGTAGCTATACCTTAGTAACTATTTTAGAGACGTACTCTTTGTATACGCTTTAACTAATATAAATAGGTGCCTTC
Organism: Ophiosphaerella korrae; assembly: GCA_028456385.1. Lineage (NCBI taxonomy): Eukaryota > Fungi > Ascomycota > Dothideomycetes > Pleosporales > Phaeosphaeriaceae > Ophiosphaerella > Ophiosphaerella korrae. Next base: position 10,652 of record JALNQF010000590.1, on the reverse strand, counting down.
TACGCTTAATAAGCGTATTAACTATATTTATAAGCTTTGTAATATATATAATACTACTATATTTAATACTACTATTCCTAAGACTAACTTAGAGGTGCGCTATACTAGCGTTATACTTACTTATACTTAGCGTACCTTTAACTTAGAGCTATTAAACTATAGGCGCCTTACTACTTATAGTAGTACTCTCTTAGGAGTACTTACTTAAATACCTATAACTACGCCTTAGTTTTTAGAGCTTATTTTAACTAAGTAGCGTAGCCTTATAGCCTAGTAGTAGGGTTTAGTTAGAGTATTAATAGAGATTTTAGGCTACTTTTACTATATTATATATTTACTTATATTATACTTATATAGCGTATACTAACTACTTTTAGGCTTACTATAGCTACCTTTCTATAGAATAGGTTAATAATAATAAAGAAGATAATAATAAAGATAGTAGTAAAGAAGAAGAAGAAAAAGAGAATAGAAGTAAGGAAGAAGAGGTAGAAGAAGAAGAAGAAGAAGAAAGAGAAAAGGAAGATTAAGACGTTCTACTTTTAAAGAGTAAGTAGGACATAGATAAAAAGTAGTTTAGGCTTATTTAATAAGTAGAGAAGAAATAGTTTATAGTATAATTATTTATTTTTTATATATATAGATACTTAGCTATAGAGCTAAAGTTAGATTATATAGTTTACTTTATAAGTATATTTTAAGTATATAAATTATACTTTTTACGTTTATTTTAATTATAAAGCGCTTTAAGCTAAATTAAACTCTTTAAGTAGTTTATCTATATCTTTAAAATCTATAGTAAGAGTTTATATATCTTAGGATTTATTATATCTCTTCTATCTAAAGAAGTACTCTAGCTATCTTTTCTTTTTGCGTTTCTTTAGAATTCTTTTAACTTCTTATACTTTTTCTTCTTTCTCTATTACTTTAAGTAGCTAAGTATTATCTTCTATACTTAATTAAAGTTTCTATCTCTTAAGGAAAGAAATATAAAATACGTTGTAAATGTAATAGTAAGGTAGTAGGAGTAGGTAGTATACCTACGTTCTTACTATATCTTATACTTAAAATAGTCTAATAAACTTATCTAATAGCTTTTTATATAGTTAGTAAGTAAAGCTTAAGTTCTTTATACTTAGTAGAACTAGCTCTCTTTTTTTAAAGACTTTTAGTTTATATTTATTATTATAGTATTATATTTAATATACTTATACTTTTTATAAAGACTTTATAAGTATTACTTATATACTATATATATACTTTACTCTTTAAATAGCGTTTAGTACCTTTTCTTCTAGTTTACTATTTTTAGGTAGGTATATAAAGATTAGGTATTTACCTAGTATAGTATAAAAAGGCGTTATCTTTATTCTTTTATAAATTAAGTTATTATATATAAATTATACTATTTTTAGTAGAGTAACCTAATTATCTTAATTCTTTATTATAAAGATTCTTAAGTACTATTCTAGAGTCTAATTTTAACGTTTAGTTTACCTATTAGTCTATAAGTAGAAAGCTGTACTTAGCTTACTCTTTACCTATAGTTAGTAGTATATTTCTACTTAAAATTTTAAAGTAAAGATTAACTCTTAGTCTAATATAATACCTTTTTATATCCTATAGTTTAAGATAATATTATTAAAGTATACTTTTGTAAACTATTACGCGTCTTACTTTTTAAGTACTAGGATATAGATAGCTATCTTAGACAAGTAGTCTACTATTACTAGTATTATATTATATACGTACTTTAAGCTATCTTTTAAAGGTAAGAGGCCTATAATAAAGTCTAAAGAGACTTCTTTAAAGATATTACTTAGGATTAGTAGAGGAGATAATTCTCTATATTACTTATACCTTAGCACTTTACTTTACTAGTATATTACGTAAGTTTTTATATATTCTTAAACGTCTTACTCTATTAATAGCTAGTAATAGTATCTTGTAATTAGCTTAAGTATTCTACGTACGCTAAAGTAGCTAGCTATATACAAGTTATAATACTAGAGTAGAATTTCTTACTTAATAGTAGGTTCCTCTAGAACGTACGCTCTACCTTTATATCTTAAGACTTCCTTGTTATCTAAGTACTATACTTACGCTCTACTACTATATTAAGTACTTTTAACCTTTATTAAACTCTTTACTTATACTTATATAAAGGCGTCCCTTTACTATAGTCTATATAAGGTTATTAGAAAGGCTTTAGACTCTACTAATATAGGTTTACTACTAACTAACTCTCTAGCTATTAAGCGTAGCACGTATAGTATATATTCTATAGTACTAGTAGTAGGAGTCCTTTTAGCACTATAGTCTCTAGCCCTATACGTTTTATATACGTTTTCTAAGCTTAGCTTAGTTATAGATCTTCTTACTCTACTAGTTATCTCTACTCTAGCTACTAAGCTTACTAGTTATAATTTCTCCTAGAAGGTAGGTAATAAGCGTACTAGTAATAGGTTTTCTTACTTGTAGTCGCATCTCTTTAAGGGGCTATCTATAGGATTTAGCCTACTAGCCTAGTATTTTACTTTAAAATTAAAAGCTCCTAAGTATATAGCCTAGCGTACTTAGCGTAGATTTAGCTTATATATAGTACGTATTAAGCGTAAGTTATTATAATCTATAAGTACTTAAATTATATACTATATACCTTTAAGGTAGTATCTCTACTATTTAAAACTATAAATAATAGTAAGAAGTTTAGTATTATATATTTTATAGTTTAGTTCTACTTCTTATAGTTTTCTAGAAGTAAAAGTAACTAGATACTATTTCCTATCTATATAGAGCTAGGATAAGATCCTAGAGATTATAAAGGTTAACGCATCTATCTCTAAGTAAATAGGTAGCGCTAGGTTATAGTAGCGTAAGATAAGTATACTTATAAAGTATACTTTAAGTTATTTAAAAGCTTTTTATACTATACTAAGCTAATAGAATTCTTACTTCTCTTTTAATAAGTTTATAAAAGAGGCTATTTTATAAGTATACTTCTTAATAAATCTTTAGTAAAAGTTTATAAAACCTAAGAATAACTATAGTTCTTTAATACTTATAGGCTCTAGCTATTACGTAATAGTCTTAATACGCTTAGGTTTAGTGTAGATACTACACCTTATAATAATAAAGCCTAGAAAATACACTTTATTAGATATAAAGGTACACTTCTTTAGGTTTATAAAGAGTTCTACTCTTCTTAGTACTATAAGTATAGAGTAAATAGCGCGCTAGTATAGCGTAATATTATTACTATAGGTATATATAAGTATATTATTAAGGTACACTATATAGATATAATCTAGGAGTCTACTAAGTGCTTTGTTAATATACGCTTAAAAGCTAGTAAGAGCGTTAGTTAGCCTAAAAGGTATTACTAGGTATTTAAAATACCTATAGCAAGTATAGAAAGTAGTTTTCTACTTATCTCCTAATTTAATTCTAATCTTATAGTAGGTATCCTTAAGATCTAAGGTAGTATAGTATTATACGCCTAATAAGTAGTCTAGCGTCTCTCTAATTAGTAAGAGTAAGTACTAATCTTTTACTATAACTAAGTTTAGGCTATAGTAGTTAATATAGAGGCGTAGGGCTCTATCTTTCTTTAGGATAAAAAAGATAGGTGCCCCTACTAGACTATTACTATAACGTATCTAGCTCTTATAAAGCGTATCCTCTATATATATATAGAGTACCTTAAGCTTACGTATAGAGAGATTATAGAGTAGCTTATAGAGAGGTTCTTTTTTCTCTATTAATAGGATTACGTAATTAGAGTTCTTTAGGTAAAGTAGTATCTATATAGTAATATTATTAAATACGTTATAGTATTCTAATAAAGTGTTTAGAATACGTAACTCTTATACTATAAGTATAGCGTAGATATACGTATTATATTCTAAGTTAATTATATTAGTCTTAAGTACTCCTAGTAAGTATAGTTCTACTTACGTTTCTCTTAGAGCCTTTATAATTTCTTTAGTTATATATAACTATACTTAGGTAATAGAAGTATATCCTTAACGCTATATTTGCGATCTATAGTTAAGTTGTATCCCTTCTTATTTAAGAAAAAGATTTCTAAGAAAAAGTACTACTCCTTCTTTATCTACTCTATATACTATAATCTTAGACTTACGTATTACTTTATTATTATTAGTAAGGCGCACCTAAAGCTTATAAGTAGTATAGGTATTCTACCTTTACGCCTCTATCTAGCCTAGTCTAGAGAGCTTAGCGTCTTAGATTAGTTTTAGTCCTATTTCTACTATAGTCTACTAACTAATAAGACTAACGTCTACTTAAAGGTCTAGAATAACCTAAAGTTTTATTTCTAGCTCTAAGCTTAAAGCTGCGCTATATATACGCTATATACTTAGTAAGATATTAATTAATCTACGCCTTACTATCTTAGAGCTAATAATAAAGCTAAGCCTTTTCCTATTTAGTTTATATAGACTAGAATATAGTTAGAGTTACTACTATAGTACTTACTAGTATAGTATCCCTTTTTGTAGTACTTAAAGTATTTAATAGTAGACTTATCTACTAACTTATTTTAGGAGTTCTTTGTATTTCCCTTTATTTAAGCTTTTTTTAGGTTTTCTTTACCTATACTATTTATATAGGGCTCTTATAATTTTATTATATTACGTAAATTACGCTTAAGCGTTAAGCTTAAAGTAATAAGGTTTTCTCTTGTTACTAGAACCTAATAGTAGTTAGTAATTACCTTTTATAGTTTAGACTATAGTTTTAAAAAGAGGTACTAAATCCTTTATTTTTTTATATACTAAGGAAGCTAGTCTTTAAAGATATCTAGATATCTAGTAAAGGATCTTACGCTTTATTCTTTATATTAAGTAGTTATAGCGTACACTATTACTACTTCTAGGCTGCAATTAATAGAGTCTAAGAGTAGGTTAAGTAAGTACTTTTTAAAGTACTCCTAGGTAAGAGGCTTATCTACGTTTAGGTTACGCTTAATATACGTATACTATTATTTACGTAGGTCTCTCTTAAAGTATTACATAGCCTAAAGGACTTTATCCTTTTTTACTTTAAAGTCCTAGAGTATAAAGTAAAATACTATTTTATATAAGTAGTAGTACTCCTAGTATTCTTTTAGAGATTTACCTTTATATACTATAGGCTCTTTAGGGTAAAGCGTACGCTTTACGCGCGTATTATTAACTAGGGAGTCTATATTATACTTTTATAAAGTAATAATAGTAACCTTAGAGTTATTCTTAGGGGTTATAGCGCAAAGAGTAGTTTGTTCTTATTCTAGATATATAATCTCGTCCTCTAGAGCGTAGAGTGTGCGTAGTTAAGCTAACTTATTGCGTCTAGTAGTTACTTCGCAAATACGTTCTTTAATTGTTACTAGCGTACTTAGTACACAACCTAGCTACGCACCGCTTACGCTCTATATAGTGTCTTGTTCAACTATTAACTACGTGTTTTCTTCTATTGTTGCAGCCCGTCGTAAGGAGCGTATTGTTGTTATCTCTAGACTATTAGCAAAGAAGTATTATTATGTTAGGAAGTAGCTAGAAGATAATAGTACTTGCTATAGGCTACAGGAGATAGTAAAGGGATAACAGATAATATTCGATAGTACTACTAGTATCTAAGGGAGAATAATACTTGCTTTACTCTCTTCGCAAGTATCGAGCCTTTTATGCGCCTATGTAGCGCATCAGCCCTACTTTAGACTACAACTATACAATGTTATAATCTTTGGTATATCAGCCCCGCCCCCTTAACTCGTACTAGAGTTTACGAGAGTCTCGAGTGTTTAGAGAACCTTCGTTACACTAGTCGATGTATTATACTACAATAGCCCTCACATGCGCTGCAACTATGTTATTAGCGCTTATCTACTTCTAGACAAACTAATCTCTAGATTGTAACTAGACTTTCTAACCTATTAAACACTTTCACGCAGCTTAGGGGCTTATAGGTAGCACTATTCTCAAGCCCCTTTGTGTGTTGTAACAGAGGTCTAGCTATATCTTGATAAGAAGTATTGTAGTGGCCTTTGTCTACAATATAAAAGCTATAGTAGCACAGTTAGCAAGTTCTAAACTGACCGAGACATTTCGCAACATGTTAGTAGACCAACTTTCATTTCTATCAGTCAACAAGAGGAGGCGGGCAAGTTCATTATTCCCTTTTTTTTCAAAATGCAAGCATAAGTCAATTGATGGAAAATTTTAGATTATGACAGGTATTATAGTCTGGTGGTATACAATAAGAAAAGCACAAGTTGAACTAGTTGAGATGTAGAAGTAAATAGGAAACTGCAGCATGATTTTTTAGTCTTGAGCCGGTCCTGTTTCCCAATCTTTGATACTCGCATTTCTATAATACTATTTGCGGTAAAAATCCCAATACCATCCACTATCTATCTGATCTTTACCATAACCACTAGAAGTTGTAGTTGCAGAAGTTGAGGTACACGCATTAGTTTTTATTTTAGAGTAGTATAGTATTTTCTTTACCATACTTTTGAGAAGGCTGAGAAGGTTGGGATGGCAGTACTAGATTGCTCTGAGGACGAAAGCCATCCCGTATCGCTATGAATCGGTTATAGAGTGCAGCAGCACCAGCATGGTTGGCATCAACATACGGCACAACAATTGTCCACTCTTTGAAGGGGAGTGTTGTATATTTTCACAATTGCGCCTCCGTTCCTATAGTAGTCATTGCCCACATCGAATCTCCAATGCTGCAGCATGATTCACAAGCCTCTGGAGCCTGGGCTTCACATTCCGTGCATGGTCCTTTACTTTTTTTTCCCTTCAATAAAGAACACGCCTTGTAGGCGCATTTGACTAAGATCAGCGTAGCTGACAGTAAGATCAATGCGTCTCCTTCGATTAGCTGTAGCGTCATCGGGTGGCTTTTCTGATGCGAGGACAAACATTTCCTCATAGAAAATATTTTTGTTGAGAAAATGATTACTGAAGGTCATTGTCTCATGCTCCTGTGCGTCTGGAGTGTTGGCAAGATTGTACAAAATGCGAAGCGTTGGCGTTGTAAGAAGGCTTATTTTGCACTGATTTATCGTAGGTGCCTTGAGAGCAAAGTTTTTGACTACGACGATACGCTACAGATCCTAGGCCTATAGCATATCTACACGTATGGTGCAAGCCACTATTCGGAAGTGAGATGTGACACAACTTCATGCAGAAAAGAAAGCTAAGATGCAGGTGACCCTCGTCCATGCGTGTACGCCAGCCATGGCAACCCATCAGATTTCCTGTTGTGTATTCCTGGTTCAACGAGTGCTGGTATCCACATTTGTCTTGTGTTCAATAGAATACACATGCCGGCGAAGATTCGACAATCTAGATCTGCTATGGAAGCGTTTACCGCGGCAGTGCAACTCTGCTGGTATTTCTACTCCGTGACTCATTTTGAGATGTTTTGCTAAAAATTCTGGCATATAGGACCCTGTGAAAGGATGTTTGCATGCTATACAAGGGACTGACAGCTCATCTAGAGAGGAATTAGGATAGCTTTCACTCCAATGTCTTACTATATTAAACAGCTTCCCAGGCCCTTGAGATTGATAGGTGCATATCACACATATGATTTTACTGTCATCACTGAAAATGCGGTAAACATTATCAATGCTCTTTTCGTTCTCTGCTACCTCTCCAAGTGTTGGAGGTTCACGTTCGAGCTGGAGCGAGCATGCATCCTTGCTAGGGATGCTATGGTAATCTGGATAGGCTGGGATATGGACTAATGGGCTCTCCACAAATCTCGTTCCTGTTGAGTTTCGAGTAACCTTCGCTGAGAGCCTTCAGCTTTGCTTTTCCATGTCCCTAGTTCCCTTTGAACTTGAATTAATTTGGTTCAAGAGTCTCGAGTATCACTTTTAACTCTTTCCAGTTCCTGTTGAGCTTTGCGTATTTCCATTCGATAACATGTGGTTCCTTTCCTGAGTGATTCCTTTGAGATTCCTCAGCTTTACTTTTTCACGCATTCAATTCCTGTCGAGCTTTGCATGATTCTGACTCAGAATCCTCGACGGGTTTGTATGATTCGGACTTAAAATTGGCAATGAAGGGTGGTATTTGAGGTACTGCTTTATGGCCACGTCCGTGCCGTAATATGTGTATGGTAAATACGTTAGGCTTATATTCTTGTCCGCAACACACATAGGTCGTTGGGAAAGGCATTAAATGAGAACTTTTTAGGTGCCTACGATAAACTGAAGGCATAAAATTGATGGCAAATATCTTGGCGCAATCTCGTGCCGCACATGGAATCTCAAGGTCTCGACTGTGTGACACTTACTTTCGAGAGATGATTTTGTAAAGCAGTAATCTTTGCAGGGCTAAGGAATAGGTCGTTGCAACCTTCGGCACTGAATGTGGCTGTCGTTAGCAAAGTATATATTTGCTAGCTCCACTCCTACATATAGTCTTCGGTGGTATGGCGTATTGGCTTTCTTTCGTGATTCTAGTTCCTCCTGCCTCTCTATGTTAAGCTCGGTGGGGGTCGGCGGGAGACACTGACAACGATCTGTCTTCGAGCTGACCGTATCGTCAAAAGCCTTAACCTCTTCCACTAACACTTCGTTGGTCTGTTGAAGCCCTCGATTTTCTTCCTGTAGGTTTGTGATTTCGTCCCTAAGCGCCTTAACCTGCTGTTCCCAGGCACCCTTTTCTTTCTCGAAATCAGGCTCTTTAAGATCTCGATACTCTAAGTATTGAATATGGCGTTGCTTTTGGGATAACTCTGATTGCACTTGAGAAATCTCCATTTGCCCTTGAAATAACTCTAGTTGACAATCTTGGGTCCTTGTATTCCTTCTCGTTTTTCGAGGTGGTAGTCGTGTGCGTTTTTGTGGTTCTCGAGAAGGGGATGTGCGCCTTTTCCTACTGCCACTCCATCCGGCAGTCACTGATGGTAGAGGGCCAGTTTGCCTAGATTTTGGAGAGCTTATCAAAATAATATCAGTGATGACCAAGGAGTCGCTGCTCGTTGAAAGGACAGATGAACGCGTTCTGGCAATGGCTGATCCGAATCGATGTAGAGATACAAGAGGAACTATTTTCTCGTTTGCAGGACGCATCTTGTCTGTGGTCGAGTAGTTCTTGTTCATAGTTGAATGCTACTCTTTCGTAGGGCACACCTTGTCCGCAGTTGCAGTCGAGTAATTCTGATTCGTGGTTGGACTTTCAAAAATAAAAACATACAACAGCGGGGATTCCCCAGTGGTCACCCACCTGAGTACTGATCCGCCGGTACCCTGCTTAAGTAAGGCTGAGCGAACGGGAAGCCCTGTTCTCAAGGTCCTATGGTCGTATGTAGAAGTGAGAGTATTTCTATATATTATATTCTACTATCTAATTCAATTTTATGAAACCCATGCTTGACATACCTTCGAACACGGTAAATCCCTTCAATCTATCCCATCATCTGTTGCGAAGTGGCCACGCTCTCGGTTAACTGCGAAAGTGGCTTTTTCAGCACGGACGCAAAACAACGCGTCGCGCGGTCTCCTACCTTTGACTCCTGTGTACTTAACTCGGCTCTTTCCCTATAGTAAAACTTGATAGCCGATGCTCCTGAGTCTTCCAATCAATACCGCCTGACCAAAAAATGCTAAGGCCAAGATTTCAGCTTACTACGCCGCCGCCCGAGCTTGTCCTAGATAACCAGCCTTCACAACTTGAGACGCCACAACGCAGCGCAATTCTTGCCGTATAGTATTTCTGTCAAGTACAAAAGCTTCCTTGTAGCGTCGAGACCCTTCAAGAAATATTTAGGATAGCTGCAACAACTTAGCGTCGTGTTCTGAGGAGTAGAAGATGCCGACGTCTCCAGAACTCAGATGAGATAGATGGACGTACAGGTCTACGTTAGTTTTCAGCTAGCGACGCCAACGCCGTTGCGTCTTATATGTAGCTAAACGAGCTAGAGTTGTACGTTAATATAGTTACGCTAGAGGTTAAGAAAATAACTAATTCTACCCAACAACGATTCAATACTATGTTACGCGTGAGACTAGAATAAAGACGCACCGCGCGCTAGTTAAAGAACTCTACACAGACCGTTAGAGACATAACTATTGTAAATACCTCTATATGTAGCTAGAACTTCGTCTAGCGTTACAAGACGAGCATTTTGTCCTCTAGTGCGACGAGATATACTATATAGTTAGTCTAAAATACTAGCAGAGTATTAAAAGAGACCCTAGAGACGAAGCTAAGTAGGATATATTAAATATTTAGTATAAGAAAGATTATGAAGCTAATCTAGACTATTAATATTACTTCTATATATTCTATGTATTAGGATACAACCTCCTATTTGCTATCCTATATAACTTAGGGAATAAGAACAGCAAGATAAATACTTAGACGTTTACTTAGGTTATTCTTCTAGGTTTATAGAGCTATATTCTTAAGAAGGGAGGAGAGTATACCCTCTAGATAGACTAACGTGCATTCCTGTATATTCTTATTAGATTTTGTTAAGACCTTAGAACTAGGTAAGAGTAACGAGGGCAAGTAGGCTTCTGTAAGACGAGCGAGGTCAATAAATAAGTTAGTTACTTAACTTAATTAATAGTTAGCTCTTATTAGAGTATTACGAGGTATGTAAGTATTAATAGGTAGATA